>CM055117.1:1036066324-1036306324 GCA_029206835.1 Rana muscosa
GTCCCCCTCTCTCTTCTCTCTCTTCTCTCCTGGCTTCCCCTCCCGCCTCTCTCTCTCCTCTCTCTCTCCTTGGTGTCCCTCTCTCTCTCTCTCCTGGTGTCCCCCTCTCTCCTCCTCTGGTGTCCCCCCTCTCTCTCCTCCTGTGTCCCCCCTCTCTCTCCTCCTGGTGTCCCCCTCTCTCCTTTCCCCTCTCTCCTGGTGTCTCTCTCTCTCTCTCTCCTCCTGGTGTCCTCTCTCTCTCTCTCTCTCTCTCTCCTCCTGGTGTCCTCTCTCTCTCTCTCCTCCTGGTGTTCCTCTCTCTCTCTCTCCTTCCTCCTGGTGTCCTCTCTTCTCTCTCTCTCTCCTCCTGGTGTCCTCTCTCTCTCCTCCTGGTGTCCTCTCTCTCTCTCCTCCTGGTGTCCCCTCTCTCTCTTCCTCCTGTGTCCCCTCTCACTCTCCTCTGGTGTCCCCTCTCTCTTCCTCCTGGTGTCCCCTCTCTCTCTCTCTCTCCTCCTGGTTCCCCCTCTCTCTCTCTCTCTCCTGTGTCCCCTCTCTCTCTCTCATCCTGGTGTCCTCTCTCCTCTCTCTCTCCTCCTGGTGTCCTCTCTCTCTCCTCCTGTGTCCCCTCTCTCTCATCTCTCTCTCTCTCTCCTCCTGGTGTCCTCTCTCTCTCCTCCTGGTGTTCTCTCTCTCTCTCTCTCTCCTCCTGGTGTCCTCTTCTCTCTCTCTCTCTCCTCCTGGTGTCCTCTCTCTCTCTCTCTCTTCCTCCTGGTGTCCTCTCACGCGCTCTCTCTCTCCTCCTGGTGTCCTCACTCTCTCTCTCTCCTCCTGGTGTCCTCTCTCTCTCTCTCTCTCTCTCTCTCCTCCTGGTGTCCTCACACACTCTCTCTCTCTCTCTCCACCCCCCCCTGGTGTTCCTCACTCTCTCTCTCTCCCCTCCTGGTGTCCTCTCTCTCTCTCTCCTCCTGGTGTCCCCTCTCTCTCCTCCTCCTGGTGTCCTCTCTCTCTCTCTCTCTCTCTTCCTGGTGTCCTCTCTCTCTTCCTGGTGTCCTCTCTCTCCTCCTGGTGTCCCCCCCCTCTCTCTCTCTCTCCTCCCTGGTGTCCTCTCTCTCTCTCTCCTCCTGGTGTCCTCTCTCTCTCTCTCCTCCCTGGTGTCTCTCTCTCTCCTCTCTCCTCCTGGTGTCTCTCTCTCTCTCTCTCTCCTCCTGGTGTCCCCCCTCTCTCTCTCTCTCTCTCTCTCCTCCTGGTGTCCTCTCTCTCTCTCTCCTCCTGGTGTCCTCTCTCTCTCTCTCTCTCTCTCCTCCTGGTGTCGTCTCTCTCTCTCTCTCTCCTCCTGGTGTCGTCTCTCTCTCTCTCTCTCCTCCTGGTGTCGTCTCTCCTCTCCTCCTGGTGTCCCCCCTCTCTCTCTCTCTCTCTCGTCCTGGTGTCCTCTCTCTCTCTCTCTCTCGTCCTGGTGTCCTCTCTCTCTCTCTCTCTCTCTCTCTCTCGTCCTGGTGTCCTCTCTCTCTCTCGTCCTGGTGTCCTCTCTCTCTCTCTCTCTCGTCCTGGTGTCCCCCCCACTCTCTCTCCTCTCCTGGTGTCCCCCCCACTCTCTCTCTCTCCTCCTGGTGTCCTCTCTCTCTCTCTCTCTCTCTCTCGTCCTGGTGTCCTCTCTCTCTCTCTCTCTCCCCCCCCCCCTGGTGTCCTCACTCTCTCTCTCCTCCTGGTGTCCTCTCTCTCTCTCTCTCCTCCTGGTGTCCCCTCTCTCTCTCTCTCCTCCTGGTGTCCTCTCTCTCTCTCTCTTCCTGGTGTCCTCTCTCTCTTCCTGGTGTCCTCTCTCTCCTCCTGGTGTCCCCCCTCTCTCTCTCTCCTCCTGGTGTCCCCCCTCTCTCTCTCTCCTCCTGGTGTCCTCTCTCTCTCTCTCCTCCTGGTGTCTCTCTCTCTCTCCTCCTGGTGTCCTCTCTCTCTCTCTCTCCTCCTGGTGTCTCTCTCTCTCTCTCCTCCTGGTGTCCCCCCCCTCTCTCTCTCTCTCCTCCTGGTGTCCTCTCTCTCTCTCTCTCCTCCTGGTGTCCTCTCTCTCTCCTCCTGGTGTCCTCTCTCTCTCTCTCTCCTCCTGGTGTCCTCTCTCTCTCTCTCTCTCTCCTCCTGGTGTCCTCTCTCTCCTCTCTCTCTCTCTCTCGTCCTGGTGTCCTCTCTCTCTCTCTCTCTCGTCCTGGTGTCCTCTCTCTCTCTCTCGTCCTGGTGTCCTCTCTCTCTCTCTCTCTCTCTCGTCCTGGTGTCCTCTCTCTCTCTCTCTCTCTCGTCTGGTGTCCTCTCTCTCTCTCTCTCTCTCGTCCTGGTGTCCCCTCTCTCTCGTCCTGGTGTCCTCTCTCTCTCGTCCTGGTGTCCTCTCTCTCTCTCTCTCTCTCTCTCTCTCTCTCCTGGTGTCCCCCCACTCTCTCTCTCTCCTCCTGGTGTCCCCCCACTCTCTCTCTCTCCTCCTGGTGCCCCCCCCTCTCTCTCTCTCTCCTCCTGGTGTCCCCTCTCTCTCCTCTCTCTCTCCTCCTGGTGTCCTCACACACTCTCTCTCTCTCTCCTCTCTCTCCCCCTCCTGGTGTCCTCACACTCTCTCTCTCCTCCTGGTGTCCTCTCTCTCCCTCCTGGTGTCCTCTCCTCCTCCCCCTCCTCCTGGTGTCCCCTCTCTCTCTCCTCCTGGTGTCCCCTCTCTCTCTCTCTCTCTCTCCTGGTGTCCCTCTCTCTCCTCCTGGTGTCCCTCCTCTCTCTCTATCTCTCTCCTCTGGTGTCCTCTCTCTCTCTCTCTCCTCCTGGTGTCCTCTCTCTCTCACCTCTGGT
The DNA here is from genome assembly GCA_029206835.1 of Rana muscosa. Classification (NCBI taxonomy): domain Eukaryota; kingdom Metazoa; phylum Chordata; class Amphibia; order Anura; family Ranidae; genus Rana; species Rana muscosa. Next base: position 1,036,069,115 of record CM055117.1, read on the forward strand.
GTCTCTCTCTTCTCCTCCTGGTGTCTCCTCTCTCTCTCTCTCTCTCTCTCCTCCTGGTGTCTCCTCTCTCTCTGTCTCCTCCTGGTGTCCCCTCTCTCTCTCTCTCCTCCTGGTGTCCTCTCTCTCTCTCTCCTCCTGGTGTCCTCTCTCTCTCTCTCCTCCTGGTGTCCTCTCTCTCTCTCCCTCCTGGTGTCCCCCCCCTCTCTCTCCTCCTGGTGTCCCCCCCCTCTCTCTCTCTCCCTGGTGTCCCCCCTCTCTCTCTCTCTCCTGGTGTCCCTCTCTCTCTCTCTCCCTGGTGTCCTCTCTCTCTCTCTCCCTGGTGTCCTCTCTCTCTCCTCCTGGTGTCCTCTCTCTCTCTCTCCTCCTGGTGTCCCCCCCCCCTCTCTCTCTCTCTCTCTCTCTCTCTCCTTGTGTCCTCTCTCTCCCTCTCTCTCCTCCTGGTGTCCCCTCTCTCTCTCCTCCTGGTGCCCTCTCTCTCTCTCCTCCTGGTGTCCCCCCCCTCTCTCTCTCATCCTGGTGTCCCCCCTCTCTCTCCTCCTGGTGTCCTCTCTCTCTCTCTCTCTCCTCCTGGTGTCCTCTCTCTCTCTCTCCTCCTGGTGTCCTCTCTCTCTCCTCCTGGTGTCCTCTCTCTCTCCTCCTGGTGTCCTCTTCGCTCTCTCTCTCCACCTGGTGTCCTCTCTCTCCTCTCTCTCCTCCTGGTGTCCTCTCTCTCTCTCCTCCTGGTGTCCTCTCTCCTCCTGTGTCCCCTCTCTCTCTCTCTCTCTCTCTCTCTCCTCCTGGTGTCCTCTCTCTCTCTCTCTCTCCTCCCCTCCTGGTGTCCTCTCTCTCTCTCTCTCTCTCTCTCTCTCCTCCTGGTGTCCTCACACTCTCTCTCTCCTCCTGGTGTCCTCACACTCTCTCTCTCCTCCTGTGTCCTCACACTCTCTCTCTCCTCCTGGTGTCCTCTCTCTCTCTCTCCTCCTGGTGTCCTCTCTCTCTCTCTCTCTCTCCTCCTGGTGTCCTCTCTCTCTCTCTCTCTCCTCCTGGTGTCCCCTCTCTCTCTCTCCTCCTGGTGTCCTCTCTCTCTCTCTCTCTCTCCTCCTGGTGTCCTCACTCTCTCTCTCTCTCTCTCCTCCTGGTGTCCTCTCTCTCTCTCTCTCTCCTCCTGGTGTCCTCACACTCTCTCTCTCTCTCTCTCCTCCTGGTGTCCTCACTCTCTCTCTCTCCTCCTGGTGTCCTCTCTCTCTCTCTCTCCTACTGGTGTCCTCACTCTCTCTCTCTCTCCTGGTGTCCTCACACACTCTCTCTCTCTCTCCTCCTGGTGTCCTCACACACTCTCTCTCTCTCTCCTCCTGGTGTCCCCCCTCTCTCTCTCTCCTCCTGGTGTCCTCTCTCTCGTCCTGGTGTCCTCTCTCTCTCTCCTCCTGGTGTCCTCTCTCTCTCTCTCTCTCTCCCCTCCTGGTGTCCTCTCTCTCTCTCGCTCCTCCTGGTGTCCCCCCTCTCTCTCTCTCTCCTCCTGGTGCCCTCTCTCTCTCTCTCTCCTCCTGGTCCCCTCTCTCTCTCTCCTCCTGGTGTCCTCTCTCTCTCTCTCTCTCTCTCTCCTCCTGGTGTCCTCTCTCTCTCTCTCTCTCTCTCTCTCTCCTCCTGGTGTCCTCTCTCTCTCTCTCTCCTCCTGGTGTCCTCACTCTCTCTCTCTCTCTCCTCCTGGTGTCCTCACACACACACACTCTCTCTCTCTCTCTCTCCTCCTGGTGTCCTCACTCTCTCCTCCTGGTGTCCTCACTCTCTCTCTCCTCCTGGTGTCCTCTCTCTCTCTCTCTCCTCCTGGTGTCCCTCACACTCTCTCTCTCCTCCCGGTGTCACTCTCTCTCTCTCCTCCTGGTGTCCTCTCTCTCTCTCTCTCTCTCTCCTCCTGGTGTCCCCCCCTCTCTCTCTCTCTCTCTTCTGGTGTCCTCTCTCTCTCTCCTCCTGGTGTCCCCCCCTCTCTCTCTCTCTCTCCTCCCGGTGTCCTCTCTCTCTCTCCCTCCTCCTGGTGTCCTCCTCATCTCTCTCTCTCCTCCTGGTGTCCTCTCTCTCTCTCTCCTCCTGGTGTCCCCTCTCTCTCTCTCCTCCTGGTGTCCCCTCTCTCTCTCTCTCCTCCTCCTGGTGTCCCCTCTCTCTCTCTCTCCTCCTCCTGGTGTCCCCTCTCTCTCTCCTCCTCCTGGTGTCCTCTCTCTCTCTCTCTCTCTCCTCCTCCTGGTGTCCCCCCCCTCTCTCTCTCCTCCTGGCGTCCTCACACACTCTCTCTCTCTCTCTCCTCCTGGCGTCCTCTCTCTCTCTCCTCCTGGCATCCCCTCTCTCTCTCCTCCTGGCATCCCCTCTCTCTCTCTCTCTCTCTCTCTCCTGGCGTCCCCCTCTCTCTCTCTCTCTCTCTCTCTCTCCTCCTGGCGTCCCCCCTCTCTCTCTCTCTCTCTCTCCTCCTGGCGTCCCCTCTCTCTCTCCCCTCCTGGCGTCCTCACTCTCTCTCTCTCCTCCTGGTGTCCCCTCTCTCTCTCTCTCCTCCTGGTGTCCTCTCTCCCCCTCTCTCTCCTCCTGGTGTCCTCTCTCCCCCTCTCTCTCTCCTGGTGTCCTCTCTCTCTCTCTCCTCCTGGTGTCCTCACTCTCACTCTCTCTCTCTCTCTCCTGTGTCCTCTCTCTCTCTCCTGGTGTCCTCTCTCTCTCTCCTGGTGTCCTCTCTCTCTCTCTCCTGGTGTCCTCTCTCCTCTCTCCTGGTGTCCTCTCTCTCTCTCCTCCTGGTGTCCCCCCTCTCTCTCCTCCTGGTGTCCCCCCTCTCTCTCTCCTCCTGGTGTCCCCCCTCTCTCTCCTCCTGGTGTCCCCCCCTCTCTCTCTCCTCCTGGTGTCCTCTCTCTCTCTCTTTCTCTCCTCCTGGTGTCCCCTCTCTCTCTCCTCCTGGTGTCCTCTCTCTCTCTCCTCCTGGTGTCCCCCCTCTCTCTCTCTCCTCCTGGTGTCCCCCCTCTCTCTCTCCTCCTGGTGTCCTCTCTCCCCCCTCTCTCTCTCCTGGTGTCCTCTCTCTCTCTCCTCCTGGTGTCCACTCTCTCTCTCTCTCTCGCTCTCTCTCCTGGTGTCCTCACTCTCACTCTCTCTCTCTCCTGGTGTCCTCTCTCTCTCTCCTCCTGGTGTCCCCCTCTCTCTCTCTCCTCCTGTGTCCCCCCCCCTCTCCTCTCTCTCTCTCTCTCTCCTCCTGGTGTCCTCCTCTCTCTCCTCCTGGTGTCCTCTCTCTCTCTCTCCTCCTGGTGTCCCTCTCTCTCTCTCTCTCCTCCTGGTGTCCTCTCTCTCTCTCTCTCCTCCTGGTGCCCTCTCTCTCTCCTCCTGGTGTCCTCTCTCTCTCCTCCTGGTGTCCTCTCTCTCTCCTCCTGGTGTCCTCTCTCTCTCCTCCTGGTGTCCTCTCTCTCTCCTCCTGGTGTCCTCTCTCTCTCTCTCCTCCTGGTGTCCTCTCTCTCTCTCTCCTCCTGGTGTCTCTCTCTCTCTCTCTCTCCTGGTGTCCTCTCTCTCTCTCTCCTCCTGGTGTCCTCTCTCTCTCTCTCTCCTCTGGTGTCCTCTCTCTCTCTCTCCTCCTGGTGTCCTCTCTCTCTCTCTCCTCCTGGTGTCCTCTCTCTCCTCTCTCTCCTCCTGGTGTCCTCTCTCTCTCTCTCTCCTCCTGGTGTCCTCTCTCTCTCTCTCCTCCTGGTGTCCTCTCTCTCTCTCTCTCCTCCTGGTGTCCTCTCTCTCTCTCTCCTCCTGGTGTCCTCTCTCTCTCTCTCTCCTCTGGTGTCCTCACGCTCTCTCTCTCTCCTCCTGGGTGTCCTCACGCTCTCTCTCTCTCCTCCTGGTGTCCTCACGCTCTCTCTCTCTCTCGTCCTGGTGTCCCCCTCTCTCTCTCTCTCTCTCTCGTCCTGGTGTCCCCTCTCTCTCTCGTCCTGGTGTCCTCTCTCTCTCTCGTCCTGGTGTCCTCTCTCTCTCTCTCTCTCGTCCTGGTGTCCCCCTCTCTCTCTCTCGTCCTGGTGTCCTCACTCTCTCTCTCTCTCCTCCTGGTGTCCTCTCACTCTCTCTCTCTCTCTCTCTCCTCTGGTGTCCTCACCCCCCCTCTCTCTCTCTCTCTCCCCCTCCTGGTGTCCCCCCTCTCTCTCTCTCCTCCTGGTGTCCTCTCTCTCTCTCTTCCTGGTGTCCTCTCTCTCCTCCTGGTGTCCTCCCCTCTCTCTCTCTCCTCCTGGTGTCCCCTCTCTCTCTCTCTCCTCCTGGTGTCCTCTCTCTCTCTCTCTCTCTCTCCTCCTGGTGTCCTCTTCTCTCTCTCTCTTCCTGGTGTCCCCCTCTCTCTCTCTCTCCTGGTGTCTCTCTCTCTCCTCCTGGTGTCTCTCTCTCTCTCCTGGTGTCCTCTCTCTCTCTCTCTCCTCCTGGTGTCCTCTCTCTCTCTCTCTCCTCCTGGTGTCCTCTCTCTCTCTCTCCTCTCTCCTCCTGGTGTCCTCTCTCTCTCTCTCCTCTCTCCTCCTGGTGTCCCTCTCTCTCTCCTCCTGGTGTCCTCTCTCTCTCTCTCTCTCTCTCTCTCCTGGTGTCCTCTCTCTCTCTCTCTCCTCCTGGTGTCCCCCTCTCTCTCTCTCTCTCTCCTCCTGGTGTCCCCCCTCTCTCTCTCTCCTCCTGGTGTCCCCTCTCTCTCTCTCCTCCTGGTGTCCCCTCTCTCTCTCTCCTCCTGGTGTCCCCTCTCTCTCTCTCCTCTGGTGTCCTCTCTCTCTCCACCTCCTGGTGTCCTCTCTCCCTCTCTCCTCCCGGTGTCCTCTCTCTCTCTCTCTCCTCCTGGTGCCCCCCCCCTCTCTCTCTCTCTCTCTCTCTCCTGGTGTCCTCTCTCTCTCTCCTCTCCTGGTGTCCTCTCTCTCTCTCTCTCCTGGTGTCCTCTCTCTCTCTCCTCCTGGTGTCCCCCCCTCTCTCTCATCTCCTCCTGGTGTCCTCTCTCTCCTCCTGGTGTCCTCTCTCTCTCGCTCTCTCTCTCTCCTGGTGTCCTCTCTCTCCCTCTCTCTCCTCCTGGTGTCCTCTCTCCTCCTGGTGTCCTCTCTCCTCCTGGTGTCCTCTCTCCTCCTGGTGTCCTCTCTCCTCCTGGTGTCCTCTCTCCTCCTGGTGTCCTCTCTCTCTCTCTCCCCTCCCCTCCTGGTGTCCTCTCTCTCTCTCTCTCTCTCTCTCTCTCTCCTCCTGGTGTCCTCTCTCTCTCCCTCTCTCTCTCCTCCTGGTGTCCTCTCTCTCTCTCTCTCCTCCTGGTGTCCTCACTCTCTCTCCTCTCCTCCCGGTGCCCTCTCTCTCTCTCTCTCCTCCCGGTGCCCTCTCTCTCTCTCTCTCCTCCCGGTGCCCTCTCTCTCTCTCTCTCCTCCTGGTGTCCTCTCTCTCTCTCCTCCTGGTGTCCTCTCTCTCTCTCCTCCTGGTGTCCCTCTCTCTCTCTCTCCTCCTGGTGTCCCCCCTCTCTCTCTCTCCTGGTGTCCTCTCTCTCTCTCTCTCTTCCTGGTGTCCCCCCCCTCTCTCTCTCTCCTCCTGGTGTCCCCTCTCTCTCTCCTCCTGGTGTCCTCTCTCTCTCTCCTCCTGGTGTCCTCGCGCTCTCTCTCTCGCCTCCTGGCGTCCTCGCGCTCTCTCTCGCCTCCTGGTGTCCTCGCGCCTCTCTCTCTCCTCCTGGTGTCCTCGCTCTCTCTCTCCTCTCCTGGTGTCCTCTCTCTCTCTCTCTCCTCCTGGTGTCCTCTCTCTCTCTCTCTCCTCCTGGTGTCCTCTCTCTCTCTCTCTCCTCCTGGTGTCCTCTCTCTCTCTCTCTCCCTGGTGCCCTCTCTCTCTCTCCTCCTGGTGCCCTCACTCTCTCTCTCTCCTCCTGGTGCCCCCCCTCTCTCTCTCCTCCTGTGCCCTCACACACTCGCTCTCTCTCTCTCTCCTCCTGGTGTCCTCTCTCTCTCTCTCTCTCTCTCTCTCTCTCCTCCTGGTGTCCTCTCTCCTCCCTCTCTCTCCTCCTGGTGTCCTCTCTCTCCCTCTCTCTCCTCCTGGTGTCCTATCTCTCTCTCTCTCTCTCTCTCTCTCTCTCCTCCTGGTGTCCTCTCTCTCTCCTCCTGGTGTCCCCCCCCTCTCTCTCTCTCCTCCTGGTGTCCTATCTCTCTCTCTCTCTCTCTCTCCTCCTGGTGTCCTATCTCTCTCTCTCTCCTGGTGTCCCCTCTCTCTCTCTCCTGGTGTCCCCTCTCTCTCTCTCTCTCCTCCTGGTGTCCCCTCTCTCTCTCTCTCTCCTCCTGGTGTCCCCTCTCTCTCTCTCTCCTCCTGGTGTCCCCCTCTCTCTCTCTCCTCCTGGTGTCCCCTCTCTCTCTTCTCCTCCTGGTGTCCCCCCTCTCTCTCTCTCTCCTGGTGTCCCCCCTCTCTCTCTCTCCTCCTGGTGTCCCCCCTCTCTCTCTCTCCTCCTGGTGTCCCCCCCTCTCTCTCTCTCCTCCTGGTGTCCCCCCTCTCTCTCTCTCCTCCTGGTGTCCCCCCTCTCTCTCTCTCCTCCTGGTGTCCCCCCTCTCTCTCTCTCCTCCTGGTGTCCCCCCTCTCTCTCTCTCCTCCTGGTGTCCCCCCTCTCTCTCTCTCTCCTCTGGTGTCCCCCCTCTCTCTCTCTCTCCTCCTGGTGTCCCCCCTCTCTCTCTCTCTCCTCCTGGTGTCCCCCCTCTCTCTCTCTCTCCTCCTGGTGTCCCCCCTCTCTCTCTCCTTCTGGTGTCCCCCCTCTCTCTCCTCCTCCTGGTGTCCCTCGCTCTCTCTCTCTCCTCCTGGTGTCCTCTCGCTCTCTCTCTCTCCTCCTGGTGTCCTCACACTCTCTCTCTCTCCTCCTGGTGTCCTCTCTCCTCCTGGTGTCCTCACTCTCTCTCTCTCTCTCCTCCTGTGCTCTCTCTCTCTCTCTCCTCCTGGTGCCCTCACTCTCTCTCCTCCTCCTGGTGCCCTCACTCTCTCTCTCTCCTCCTCCTGGTGCCCTCACTCTCTCTCTCTCTCCTCCTCCTGGTGCCCTCTCTCTCTCTCTCCTCCTGGTGCCCTCACTCTCTCTCCTGGTGCCCTCACTCTCTCTCTCTCCTCCTGGTGCCCTCTCTCTCTCCTCCCTGGTGTCCCCCCACCTCTCTCTCTCTCTCTCCTCCCTGGTGTCCTCACTCTCTCCTCCCTGGTGTCCTCACACTCTCTCTCTCTCTCTCTCTCTCCTCCCTGGTGTCCTCTCTCTCTCCCCTCCCTGGTGTCCTCACACTCTCTCTCTCTCTCTCTCTCTCCCCCCTCCCTGGTGTCCTCACTCTCTCTCTCCCCTCCCTGGTGTCCTCACTCTCTCCTCCCTGGTGTCCTCTCTCTCTCTCTCCCCTCCCTGGTGTCCTCACTCTCCTCCTGAACCGGCACCCAGTAATAAAATGGTTTTAGTTTCACGTGTGGGTTCTTCCTGTTTGTGCCTCTGTTGTATTGCATGGAACACAACTAACGCCACTTTTTTATAACATTTTCTATATCTTCCCTTCTTGCTTTGACACTTTTTATAAATCGTTACTTTCAATAAATGGAGGTTATATGTGATCTGTTCAGATTCGGGGACCTTATATTGATAGATGGCGTGTCTGCCAAAATCACCCTTGTTGGGATTCTTAGTAATGCCTAATGCAGTGACCTAAACCTCAACATGGAAAGATGTACAAACCTTAATTTTCAACTCCGCCCCTTCCCTTCAGTCTTACATAGATGTGTTGTACAGTACAGGCCTCTCTCCTGGAGTGAAACTGCTTACTCTGATCTCACTGCACACTGTGAGCTTCGTCCATCTAGGAGACTAAAGGAGAGCGTCCGTCTCCACCCCCGGAGGTAGGCAACTCAAGGAAGGAAGGAAAGACTTTAAAATGTGGTCCCTCAGCCTAGTCCATCAGTATTTGTGTTTACCTCAACGGAGGGAAATGTGACTTTAACCGCTTTCGGACCGCCCACCGTACATATACTGCGGCAGGGCGGCATGACTGCGCAAAAGCACGTACCTGTATGTGATTTTGTGAACGCGGTGTAGGGGGCTCGTGCGCGCCGCTCCTGCTGATTGGACACAGCGGGAGCCTGTCAGCAGGTCAAGCGTGCATGATGGCCGCCGTGACACGCCGATCATACACAGGAGACACAGAGTAGCAGTGTGCCTATGTAAACAAGGCACATCGCTGATCTGTCAGTGAAAAAGAGAGAGATCTATTGTTTCAGCTAAGCTGAAACACGGTCTCTGTTTTCCTCCAGTGTAACCCCCCCCCCCCACAGTTAGAATCACTCCCTAGGACACACTTAACCCCTTGATCTGCCCGTAGTGTTTACCCCTTCCCTGTGTCATCTATACAGTGATCAGTGCATTTTCTTTTTATAGCACTGATCACTATATTTGTGTCACTGGTCCCCAGAAAGTGTCACTTAGGGTTAGATTTGTCCACCACAATTTCGCAGTCCCGCTAAAAATCACAGATCGCACCCATTACTAGTAAAACAAAAAAAAAATGCGGTAAATCTAACCCATAGTTTGTAGATGCTATGACTTTTCCGTAAACCAATCAATATACGCTTATTGGGTTTTTTTTTTTTTTCACCAAAAATATGTAGCAGAATACACGTCGGCCTAAACTGATGAAGAAATCTGATCTTTTACATTTTATTATTGGGAATGTTTTGTAGCAGAAAGTAAGGAATATTGCTTTCTATTCAAAATTGCTGCTCTTTTTTTGATCCAATACCACAAAAAGAAAGCTCTATTTGTGGGGAAAAAAGTACATCAATTTTATTTGGGTACAACGTCGCACGACTGCGCAATTGTCACTAGAAATGGGGGGCAGTGGGTATACTCAATACCCTGGGATTTTTAAATACGGTGCTGGATAGAGATTGACAAAGGAATCAGAACTATAAAAGATTAAATTTTATTACATGACAAAAACAGAAAATACATAAAATATCATAACCATCCATTGACGACGTATGACTCAGTGATCAAAGATGCAATTGCTAGGTCGCCACTCTACTAGTTTCGCTATGAATAGCTTCCTCAGGAGTGATTGTGACAATAGCAGATTATACTGAAAACACAGAATACATATGATTAACATGAAGGATGGTTACAGGTTAATGAGCATAAGCACATAACGTTATTTAAATTACATTGCGGAAATTGCCGCATCAATATTGGCATGATAATAGGGAAAAAGTATTGAAAAAATATTGACAAGCATCATTGATCAGGACCCATGCTGAACACTAAACATACATATGTGTACATATGCACTCACCAGTTTGCAGAATAAATCATTTATAATGAACAGAAGAAAAATTCTCTCGGAGCCATAAAGTTCAAGCGAAACGACATTGTTCCACTGCTCCACTCAACCACCTGGCAGAATCCAGTGACACACCTGATAGTATTTGCAACCATAGGGGTATTTGAGCAAAATAAAATAAAATGAAGAATACCTATGGGAATATTGATAAAATATATTAATATATCAGGACTGCACGAACATAGTCTAATTTTATATGAAAATAAAAAAGGTGTATGGAGATGAGCCTCTTACCTTGGTAGAGTAAGTATTTAGAAAATATATGCCAATCTTGATAAGGATCTAGCGCCTAAGTTCTTCGTAAAAGAAGAAAACTGAAGCTGAGGTGTTTGAATGGGAGATGGACAAGCCAGCAGGAATGCACATCAGACAAACAGGAAGATAGGACACATTGGCAACTATCTGACAGCTATCAAAAAAATAGGATTTTTATAACAGCTTACCTGTAAAATCCTTTTCTTGGAGTACATCACGGGACACAGAGCGACATAGTCATTACTAATGGGTTATATAGATACCGTCAGGTGCTGGCACTGGCAACTTCCAAAACCGGAAGTACCCTCCCCTATATAAGCCCCTCCCATCCGGGAGCACCTCAGTTTTGTAGCAAAGCAATAAGTGTCCCTAAAGAGGGGCGGGAGCTCTGTGTCCCGTGATGTACTCCAAGAAAAGGATTTTACAGGTAAGCTGTTATAAAAATCCTATTTTCTTTCTCGTACATCACGGGACACAGAGCGACATAGTCATTACTAATGGGATGTCCTAAAGCAATGCCAAATGAGGGGGGGGATACACCATATATAAGCTGAGCGCTATCAGACATGAGGATCTTTTGCGGCCTGCAACACACTGCGCCCAAAGGCGACATCCTCCTGACTTCTAACGTCCACCTGGTAGGACCTAGTAAACGTGTGTACCGAAGACCATGTTGCGGCCTTACAGATTTGAGCCAGGGCATACCGGGCTGCTCGTATCTCTAAGAGATTGATGGGCAGGGCCTTTTCTGCATCCGACCATCTGCCCTGGAGAGACTATTGCTCCAGTACTGCTCCCCAGCCTATAAGGCTGGCATCTGTAGTGACCACCTTCCAAGAAATCGGACTGAAGGATTTCCTTTTTTCCAGATTCTGGGGAACCAACCACCAACGGAGGCTCTTGCGAACGGAAGGGGACAAGGACATTGTAAGTCTAGGGCCTGAATTTTTTTGTTCCAGGCTGACAGTATGGCCCCTTGCAAATTCCTTGAATGGAATTGACCGTAGGGTACTGCTTCGAATGATGCCACCATTTTTCCCAGCAGCCTCATATACAGGCGTATGGACGGCTGTCTTTTTTGTACCCACTAAGTGGATCAAATCTTTCAAAGACAACACCTTTCCTCGAGGCAAGAATATTTTTCTCTGGCCTGAATCCAACCTTAGCCCCAAGTATTCCAGACTTTTGACTGTTTTTTAGGGCTGACTTGTCTCGGTTGATAATCCAACCGTGAGATTCCAGATACTTGATCGTCTTGTGAACGACCACGTCTAGTTTTTTCACTGAGTGGTCTATCAGCAACAAGTCATCCAGATATGCCATTATCATTACACCTTGTGTTCTTAGATTGGCCAATAAAGGGCCAGAATTTTTGTAAACACTCGTGGTGCTGTGGCCAAACCGAAGGGTAAGGCTCTGAACTGAAAATGGCGCCCTTCTACTGCAAAGCGTAGAAATTTTTGGTGGACTGGAAAGATGGGAATGTGCAAATAAGCATCTTTGATGTCGATCGTGGCTAACCAATCCTCCCCTTGTAGGGCAGTGGCCACCGATCGGATCGACTCCATCGGAAAGACCTGATATACAGGAATTTGTATAGCCCTTTTAGAATTTAATATGGGCCTCCCGTCCGCGTTTGCTTCGGGACTGTAAAGAGGTTTGAGTAAAACCCGAACCCTCATTCTTCCAGGGGAACCTCCATAATTACTCCTTGGAGCAATAGTTGTTCTAGTGCCAACAGGAGGGACTCTCTCTTCCGGGGATCCCTTGGCACGTTTGACCTCAAAAATGGGAAGGAGGAGAGTCTTTTAACTCCAAACTGTATCCCAAACCTACTGCGGAGAGCACCTATCTGTCTTGATCGTGTCCCGCCAGGTCTCTTGCGAACAACTGGAGTCCTCCCCCCACCCGACTGAGTGGGGGCTTCAATGAATTTAACTTTGGGGGAGGTTTTGTACCTCCCCTGACCCAGGGTTTCTCATTACCCTGCTACTGTCCCTGTTTTTTACCCCCGGGATTTGACCGAGGAGGCCGTCGGAACTGTTACACAGCCGATGCCCCAGGGACTGGAGAAGCAGGCCTCTTAAAGAGGGACCTCTAACTCTGCTTTTAACCGGCAAGAGCGTATTTTTACCGCTGGAAATTTTCTGGATATATTTGTCCAGGTTTTCCCTGAATAAGCGTTCACCATGAAATGGGACGCTAACCAGCCATTCTTTACAGGGAGCTTCAGCAGACCAGTTTTTGAGCCATAGGAGCCTACGCATATGTACTATAGACAGCGTAAGGCGGGAGGCCTGATGGACTGAATCCTCTATGGCGTCAACCGCAAAGCCTAAGGCTCTAGGTAGATCAGCTAGGGCAAAGCCTGCTGATCTGTCAAGTCCCTCAAGACCTGTTTCAACTGATCCTTCACTGCTTAGCAGACCCCAATAGCTGCTACTGCTGGTTGTATCACCAAGCAGATTTTCATAAGGACTCCAATCTTTTATTTATTGGGTTCTTGAACATTTGGACATTATCCACTGGACATGTCAGTGATTTATACATACAAGAGATGGCTGCGTCCACTGTAGGGACCTTCCATTTTTTTTTTTTTTTTTTTTGATGAACTTATCCTCCATGGGATAGACCACCGGAAATCTCTTGGGGGAATAAATATTTTCTCAGGACGTTCCCAATCCTGGCAAATGAGCCCTTTCAGTAAAGGGTGAAGTGGAAAAGAACAAACAGTCTGGGGGCTTCTAGCGACCCCAACGAGGATACAGTAGTGGTTGATGGTTCCGCAAGGTGCATTTTTAAATGCTGATCGGACCATGTTAGTCAGAGACTGAACCCATAATCTTTCAGCTTGAGATGCTGAGAAAAGGTTCCCCCACTGTTGATTCCTCTATAACAGAATCAACCTCATCCTGATCCCCTTCAGGCAGGTCGATCCCTGTATGGGACTGTTGCTCTGCTAACAGGCACTCTGAAGGAGGAGACGGAGATCGGGCGTGCTTTCCCTGACAGGGAGACAGCGATAAATGTTGACAATCTCTCTCTAATCCTCCCAGAGCTGAGGAAAAAACCTCCTCTGTTACATACACAGGAGCAGGTGACTGAGGACAGCCACAGTACCAAGTACCCCTGCGGGGTCTCTACGGTCACTTACCTCTGAACTTCAGGGGAGACTGGTGCAGCAGGAGTATGCCCAAGATCCTCCGAGCCCGATGAGACCCCCTTCGCTTCCTGGAAGATTCAGTTCCGGAGCTTCTGGACGGCATATTCCTAAGCCTAAAGCTGAGGTATTCCAGCCGTAATACACCACTTTTACTGGGAATAGTCTAGCACAATTGCTGCTATATCACAGTTGGTGTCTACTAATGTGCCTTTCTAGGGGATGCCTGTATCAACCGCTTGCTGTATGCCTTTAAATGTTGCCAGCTCACTACAATATTGTGGTTTTTTTAAAACTGCTGGGACGCCCGCACATGCGCAGAAGCGCTGCGGCGCGCACAGAGCGTCATCCCCCAGGCTCCGCCCCCTTTCCCGGCTCACCTCTATATATATAGAGGCGCGTGCACGCGCACGCGCGCGGGCACGTGCGCCTTCGGCGCTAATTTCAAATATGGTAACAAGGGACAGGAGCCAGGGCCCCTCTTTGCCGCAGGCCGGGGGATGGACAAGCACTGCAACATGGCAGAGGAAGCAGTTTCCTATAAGAGAACTCACCATCTGCCTGGACTTTGCTCTGCTGAGAAGAAGCTAGTCCACATGACAAGAAAACATTCCACAGCGGCCTCTAGTGGACAAACACAGGTACCGCAGTCTAATATATTAAATATATATATAAAAAATTTTTTTTTTTTTTTTTTTCTTGACCACCATTAAAAATTATTACATTTTTTTAGTAGTTACAGGCATGCACAGAATTTTGCGGGAATACCATTAGGTAACAGACAGACAAATTAGGCTTGGGGGTCCCCCAATAGAACCAAGTTCCTGGGGGCCCCCACTTACCTGTTCCCCGCCGCAGGACTTTGTTTGGTCCACAAAAGCCCAAACTTCACCTATCACGGCAGGCATTGTAATCAAACCTTCAGGGACCGGGTTCCCAAGGATTCCACTCCCCTGGACCTGTATAGCACCCTGCACAGAAAACATCTTGGTCGTGGGTATGACCAGAGCTCTGGATCCCAGGGTCCAGCTCTCCTAAGAGAAGCATTACAGGCAAAACCTTGCTCTTCTCTGCAAGGCCCGGGTACCGACCGTTTAGCTATGAAGCTTTTTTGGTCGGATCCGGAATAGCTTACTGAGGCCCAAAAGAACCTGTACGCAAGCTCAGTGAAAAACACATGTTTCTTCTTGGCCAACACCTTAGACATTGGCAAAAAACTGAGGTGCTTCCGGATGGGAGGGGCTTATATAGGGGAGGGTACTTCCGGTTTTGGAAGTTGCCAGTGCCAGCACCTGACGGTATCTATTGTGACAGGAGGAAGGTAAAGTCACCTGGTTGCATCCAGGGGGGTAGATATATTTCTCCCAGATTCAGGCTTTATGCCGACTTATACAACTAGGGAGTTGATGAAGCCCAGCTGAGGCTAGTGGGCTCATGGATGACTCATACCTCTAGAGAGAGGGCTGGGCGTCGTGCAGGCAGGGAGTTGATGAGACCAGCTGAAGCTTGTCAGCTCATTTAAGGCCTTTATAAAAACTCCCAGATTCATTAGGTGTTAGCTCATGCCTGGAACCAGACCTGTGTGGACTGTCTAGGGAGAGTGAACCCCTGTGCGGTGAGACAAAGCCTGTGTGGCTATTTGCTTGGACATTTAAAACCAGGGACTTAGGGACTAGGACAGCACTAGGCTGATCCCAGTTGTTAGTTTAGGAAACCTGCATGTTTAGTCAGAGGTCAAACTGACCAGGATTTATTTTGTCTATGTTTCTTTTTGGCTTTGCTGTGTTTTTGTCACTGTACATAGAGAAATAAACCGCACCTTTTGATTTTGAAAACCACAACCTCCGTCTGCTGGCCCTGTTTTTGTGTGGGGAGCCCAACCAGGGGGTCACACACACCCGCTACCGAGTTAACCCCCTCACACTATATAACCCATTAGTAATGACTATGTCGCTCTGTGTCCCGTGATGTACGAGAAAGAAAAAGGAGAAGACAAAAATGTCCAAGTAAAAAATTAGTCACTAAAGAAACAAGGATCGAAAGGTCAAATGGCAAATCATCCAAGCAATGCCTTACCTGGATGAATATGCTTCAAGCATAATCCAGCTGGAAAAAGTGCAACCTGCCCCTTGGTATGGGGAAGGATCCTGGCAGAAAGTAAGCGGCGAAAACCGCGCTTCTTATACCCCCACCGCGGCAGCGTCTGACCTCATCGCCGCGATGCGGACGTCTACTCGGAGGTCTGTGCGTGACGCAAGCGCCGTCCATAGGGTTGGACTGGCGCATGCGTCATTGAAGCAGCAAATAGGAGTGGCTTATCACACGTCAGAGGACGTGTGTGTTAAAGCCCTCTGTGCTGCTGAAGTCAGCCGCGCCATATTGCAAAAGGGAAACAACCACACTGTTACAAGGGTAAAGTGGGAAATGAGATGGTGTAAAATAGGAGTGGAAAGGCAGATGGAAATCATGAGCTGACGAAGCAAGGACCAACTAATAATGGGCGTCCTAAATGATCATAGGATTGGCATAACAAATGAAATCAATGAGGGCGCCCTGGGCGTCCGTATGGTTGCACTATAGTGTGTCAAAAAATAAACAGACAAGGGAGGAGTGCTGCATAGGATTGACTAAATTAAATTAATACACAAACTAAATTATGTATTTGAAATATAAGAATATAAAGGATACTTTAAACAATGATAATAGGAAGAATATATTAACTGACAAAGAAATTGCATCTCCGACAGTTCCTTCAAAGACGACAAAATCACAGAGAAATGAGAATACTGTTTCTCGGACATTGCCAAGATTATTGAAAGTATTAAAAAAAGCAAACTGGTGAGATTTGAAGGAGCACATAATGGGTCATGAACATCATAATAGAAAGACAATTTGTTGACTGTGGCACTACAAGCACCACGGCTATTATCAAAATAGAGATAAACGCGTCAAAATTCATATACATTATAACAATGAAGTGAAACATACATAAATGTACAAAAGTATCTGACAAATGCTAGGGGCAATCAAATAAACACAAAAAAAAAAAAATATTGGATTTGGGACAAACTAAGCTATGGAAGATTGACTATAACGAGGCTCCAGGATGGAGCTCTAAAGAAGAGCCCTATAAAAAGGGCTTAAAACTGAATGCATCATTCAAGCCAGGGTATCTTAGGGCAGAAAGCCTATGAATCCACCTGGCCTCTTTTTGGAGTAGGATCCTGTCATAATTCCCCCCTCTGTCTCCTGGAGGGACATGTTCCAAAGCAGAAAAATGCATTACTGTACTGTCAAAATTGTGGAAAAGACCAACATGACGGCTTATGGGAGTCTCCATTTTTTTCTTTTTAATCAAAGAGACATGGTCTCTTATGCGATGGAAGAATGGTCGTTTGGTCTTTCCAATATAAAAAGCGTCGCATTGGCACTGCATAAGATATACTATGCCAATGGAGTGACAGGTAACAGAGAACGAAGGTCTATGTACATGTCCATCAGGGAGAGTAACAGTAGGTGATGAGTGCATGTATCTGCAGAACTTGCATTTATGACAGGGCCTGGTGCCCCTAAAGGGAATGGCATTGAATGATGGTAGAGCGAAATGACTGTGCACCAAGGTGTCCCTCAGAGACCTGGCTCTCCTGTAGGTAATTTCAGGGTAGGGTTTGATCCACTTGGATATTTGTTCATCACTTGTTAGTAAGTACCAATATTTTTGCAAGATATGGCGGACTTCACGGTGTTGATTTGAATATTTGGTTATTAAACGTATTCCCGGATAAGGTTTAGCTCTCTTGGGGCCGTGTAGAAGGGCATTTCTATCCTGTTTTTTTTTTTTTTTTTTTGGACTATGTTCGTGCAGTCCTGATATATTAATATATTTATCAATATTCCCATAGGTATTCATTTTATTTTATTTCGCTCAAATACCCCTATGGTTGCAAATACTATCAGGTGTGTCACTGGATTCTGCCAGGTGGTTGAGTGGAGCAGTGGAACAATGTCGTTTCGCTTGAATTTTATGGCTCTGAGAGAATTTTTCTTCTGTTCATTATAAATGATTTATTCTGCAAACTGGTGAGTGCATATGTACACATATGTATGTTTAGTGTTCAGCATGGGTCCTGATCAATGATGCTTGTCAATATTTTTTCCTCAATATTTTTTCAATACTTTTTCCCTATTATCATGCCAATATTGATGCGGCAATTTCCGCAATGTAATTTAAATAACGTTATGTGCTTATGCTCATTAACCTGTAACCATTCTTCATGTTAATCATATGTATTCTGTGTTTTCAGTATAATCTGCTATTGTCACAATCACTCCTGAGGAAGCTATTCATAGCGAAACTAGTAGAGTGGCGACCTAGCAATTGCATCTTTGATCACTGAGTCATACGTCGTCAATGGATGGTTATGATATTTTATGTATTTTCTGTTTTTGTCATGTAATAAAATTTAATCTTTTATAGTTCTGATTCCTTTGTCAATCTCTATCTAGCACCGTATTTAAAAATCCCAGGGTATTGAGTATACCCACTGCCCCCCCATTTCTAGTTTCATATTATATGGGATGTGGTGCTATAAGATTTGACCAAGAGTGCCCCCTTTCTTCAACATTGCGCAATTGTCAGTTAAAGCAATGCAGCGCTGTATCACAAAAAATGGCCTGGTTGGGAAGTGGGTAAAACCTTCCGGAGCTGAAGTGGTTAAAGAGGAGCTCCAGTCTCCCCTCCAGTAGCTGCTGACTTTTTATATAAGGACACTTACCTCTTCGGGGATCCAGCGATGTCAGCATCAGAGTTTATTCTTTTAACCACTTCCCACCCGGCCTATAGCAGATTGACAGCCAAGCGGTGGTTCTGTTATCCTGACTAGGCGTCCTATGACGTGCAGCAGGATAACATGCCGGCACACGCCCACAGGGGCGCGCATCGCGGTGTGTCGGTTTGACTCGCCGGATCTCCAATCGTGGTAAGAAGCCTCTGACAGAGGCTTCTTACTACGTGATCAGCTGTGACCAATCACAGCTGATCATCGTGTGAACCAGGAAGTTCCGGTAAACTGCATTCCACGGTTCGCGCTGACAGGGAGAGCAGATCGGCGGCTCTCCCTGTCAGAGGGGGGTCTGTGCTGATAATCGGCACATTAATTATCAGCACAGCCCCCATCAAATGTACCCATCAGCTGCCTTCTCTCCATTCATAAACTGAAACATTGTAAACACAGTTTACGATGTTTCAGTTCTGTGAATGGACAGAGTCAGTGATTACTGACTCTTGTACATTCTGAACAGTAAGGAGCCGGATTTACCGGCTCCTACCTCCGCTCTCCATCCTGACAGATCGAGGGCGTGGAGGAGGAGAACAGATTGGGCCGGCGGCACGGAGGGGGACACGGATTGGGCCGGCGGCACGGAGGGGGACACGGATTGGGCCGGCGGCACGGAGGGGGACACGGATTGGGCCGGCGGCACGGAGGGGGACACGGATTGGGCCGGCGGCACGGAGGGGGACACGGATTGGGCCGGCGGCACGGAGGGGGACACGGATTGGGCCGGCAGCATGGAGACTGGGACAATCAGCAGTGATTGTGTGTGGGGGAGCTACGAGAGAGATAGAGAGAGACTTCCCCCACCGCACTGATCACAAGTATCGGGTGAAGCATCAGGACATCCCTAATGTGTAGCGCTATACAAGTCACTCATTCATTCAACACAGCGGGGACCAGTGAGGCAACGCAGCGCAACTCGCGCATTGCCAGTAGGGAAGTGACGCCGCAACGCTTCAATTCCTGATTCCCTTACCGAGGATGGCGGCGACAGCTGCCGACATCGCGGGCGACTTGGACAGGTAAGTGTCCATGTATTAAAAGTCAGTAGCTGCTGTATTTTTAGCTGCTGACTTTTTTAATATATATTTTTTTTTTTCAGTGGGACCTCCGCTTTAACCTGTTCCCGACCAGCCGCTGCAGTTGTACTGCGGCAGGTTGGCTGTGGTGCGCCATTTGCCGTCGTAAGCCAGGCGCGTACACGGCGATCTGCGGGCGGGAGTGCGCGCATTCGCTAGCGGGGGAGCTAATAAGCGGGTCCATACTCTGTCTGCTGGCCACCCGCGATTGCTCCACAGAGAGGCAGAACGGGGATCTGCCAGTGTAGTTGTAGTATATTGTCTCTTCCTGTCGTTGTGTAACTGCCCACCTGTATGAGATACACTGACAAGTCTACAGGAGTCCTGCATTGCACCCACCATCTGCTGATTATGGGTGCAATGCTTTCCAGGCTCCTAGTAAAAAAAAAAAAATTATAATTGCACTTTTTTTACCTGCAAAAAAGATGTGCATTTATTATTATTTTTTTACAAAGGTGAACTTTATCCTTGGAAGCTGATTGGTTTCTATGCAGAGCTGCACCAGATTTTGCACTCCAGTTTTAGTAAATCTCCCCCAATGTAATCCAGTGGGGGTCCAGTAGGTCCCCATGTCTGTGCATTTAACACTGATCTGCATAAATCACAATGTCAGCTTTTATTTATCATATTTGCATTCGGCTAAAGCAGCCGTTTTGAATCTTGTGCACTATGGGCAAATTACAATTTTTTATTTTCTGAGTGGCCGACTACACAAACACAAGTTTACTAATTTGCTGGAAGGGTTTGGTTTTATTGATGATGACTGGAATATTGACAGTATCAGTATTAAAGGGGAGTGAGAACTGGATGCAATCTCTGTAGTGTAAACAACACGGAGCACAAACCAGCCATCCAGAATTGTAATGATCTTTCTACACATTGGTGGCTGACTCAGAAGCCACAATACGGAAGTTACTTAATCTGCATATGTGTACAAACATGAGGCGGCACCCTCTATTATTAAACATGAATTCCAGGTATGGACATACACTATATTATCAAAAGTATTGGGACACCTCCCTTTACACACATGAACTTTAATGCCATTTTCTGGGAAGGCTGCAGCTGACGGAGGGACGCAAACAGACCACCATGTCAGGGGCTCAGCAGCCATGATTATCGTGGTCTGTTTCCATTGGGGAGGGGAGAATCTGTCAGGATCAGCCAGGTTTTTTAGGTGTTGCAGGGGTCCAACTTATCTGTGTTTTTTTTTTTTTGGGGGTTAACAAACGCTTTAAGGCTGTCAGCAGATCGACCTCTACAAACTTAGCAGTGCCTAAAAATGGAGCGCAACTGAGCATGTGCAGAGCAGGGTGAGACATTGTATTACTGCATTCCTTTTCATTACAGTGATCTAGCAGAACTTAACTTTTATGACTAAGGTTAAGTCAATGTAAATCTGCTAGTCCATTTAACCACTTCCCGTCCTTGGGCCATTTAAAAACCATAATCCTAGTATCCTTTTTTCAGCAGATGATTCCCTACAATGTAAAAGTGATCTAAGCGACTATAGAGCCGCTGGATTACTTTTACAGGTGGTGGAAGGGGGTTCGCCACCTTTACTGGGATCCCCTATCTGATTTGGGAGCCAGGTAAGGATACGACCAGCGACATCCGCTTCCTGGGACACAGTGAGGGTAACTGATGTTGTTCCTTCCACTGTGTGATGTAGGAAACTAGAAGCGACGAGGATTTTGTCACTTCCGGTTTCGGTCTCCAGTAAACATGCCATTATTGACTTGTGAAAGCATCTGATCAAACCAATCTTGATTTGATCAGATGCTTTAGAGGTCAGAGAAGAGACATGGGGTCTAATAGACCCCAGATCTCTCCATAAAGAGGACCTGTCATGGCCCATGTTTAAAGGGATAGTTAAAAAAAAAAAAAGTGATAAAAAGAAATAATAAAAGAGAGAAAAAATTTAAAGCGCTCCCCATCTACCCATGCTTGCGCGCAAATGGGTCCCGCACACATATGTAAATGGCGATCACACCACATATGTGAGATATTGCCGCAAATGTCAGAGCGAGAGCAATAGATTTAGCACCAGACCTCCTGTGTAACTCTATAAATGAGTAACTTGTAAGACTTGGTTCACACTAGTGGGGGCCGTGCATCCCGTGTTTGCTTGGGCACGGCAGCCCATTTTATTTGGGCAAAAGAAGAGGAATTCCTTCTGGACAGCCGCACTCCGAATAAAATTGCCTTTATTGTAAATCCACCACAACACTACAAGTCACAGCACACCTGGTCAAAGCTATGATTAAACACTAGTATAGTGTGAAACGCGTCAGCTTGACCAGGTGTGCTGTGACTTGTAGTGCTGTGGTGGATTTACAATAAAGGCAATTTTATTCGGAGTGCGGCTGTCAAGAAGGAATTCTTTTTCTTTTGCCTTGCATATATATGCATTGGCTGCACCCGGGGTGTCTGCAAGTACTATCGATAATATGTGAAGATAGCCACACCTGAGCGGCTTCTCTCCTTGTTAGCCCATTTATTTGAATGGGCTGCTTTGTCGTTTGAAATGCACAAAAAAAGGTGCATTCACCTGTTTTAAAAATGTGGTCGTAGGAGAATCGCATGGTCTTTTTGACCATGCAGTTTTCCTTGGATACCCGCGTCTGTGCCAGCCCCGCGCATCTCGCAAGAGCAGTGCGATGCGGGTGCGGGAATCAATCGCACTAGTGTGAATTGAGCCAAAAGGCTTTTTTTTTTTTTTAATCCAAACGTAATTTTATTTGAGCAGAAAGCATGGATACATGTTCAAACTGTACATGACAAGTTTCGAGTTCACACTCAGTAACAATTAGGTTATCTCGATATGACTTTCTTGAACAATATACATGAAAACA
Organism: Rana muscosa; assembly: GCA_029206835.1. NCBI lineage: Eukaryota > Metazoa > Chordata > Amphibia > Anura > Ranidae > Rana > Rana muscosa. Next base: position 1,036,090,598 of record CM055117.1, read on the forward strand.
TGAGACATTTTCGTTGCTAACAGGTACTTTAATGCCGCATACACACGACCGTTTTTCACGACGTTAAAAATGCAATTTTTTTCATTGGGCATTAAAAACGATTGTGTGTAGGCTCCAGAGCATTTTTAACGACGTGAAAAATGGCCTAAAAAAAATGAGAACCTGCTCTATTTATTTTTTCACGTCGTTTTTATTTAACGACGTGAAAAACAGTAGTGTGTATGCTTTTACGGGGGGGAAAAAAACACGCATGCTCAGAATCAAGTATGAGACGGGAGCGCTCCTTCTGGTAAAACTAGCGTTCGTAATGGAGATAGCACATTCGTCACGCAGTAACGGACTGAAAAGCAAGAGGCTGAAAAGCGCGAATCGTCGCTCAACAAACTTTACTTACATGAAGGGTTGCGCCATTCGAACGGAACTTCCCCTTTATAGTGCCATTGTACGCGTTGTACGTCCCTGCGCTTTGCTCGAGCGTTTTTTTTAATGAACGTGTGTATGCAAGGCAGGCTTGAGAGGAAACAAGAAAAATCACGTCGAGAAAAACGTTGTTTTTGAAAATGACATTAAAAACGATTGTGTGTACGCGGCATAAGACTTATAAAGAGAAATGTGGTCAGTACTGTGGCCATTGAAAGGGTATTGTTGCACCATTCCCGGGTAACACTATGGTGAGCCTAAAGGCTTTTTTTAAGTGGTTGTAAACTCTGTTACACCACTTGTACTTACAGGTAAGCCTATAATAAGGCTGGTGGTCCCTGACACATTGCGCTGGCATTTATAAGGCTGTAATCTATCATACAGTGTGTTATGTATGGCTTGCTGGTTGCAGAATGAGGGGTGTGATTTATGTTGAAGTGGGCGAGTTCACATTTACATGTACAAGCCTAGTGTACCTCCCACATTCACTCCCATCCCAAGGATTCATGGGAAATGTAGGCTGATTACAGTTAGAGAGAAGAGGATATGATGCAATCCCTGTTCTAACACCTCCTCCTTCCTGCCAGAAAAGATGATGCATTTTTTTAATCAAAAATATTACTTCCTGAAAAATAAATCGGACATATTACATAAACGGTAACACATTTCACAAATGTAATAACTGTTTAGTGTTTTGTGTGTGTGTGTGTGTGGGGGGGGTACTAATGGGGTATTTTTTGAAAATCCCGGAGTTCTGCTTTAACATAGTCGCAGTGTTTCACTTTGAAGGACCAAAAACGAAGGTAGTAGTTCCATTTCTAAAACAAACTTTTCTTTTTAACATATTAATTCCAAACAAAACTTTTCTTGTACCCGTTCTCTCTCTTTGATATGATTTTGTAATGCCCGTTACGTTTCATTTTTTTGGAGCAGAACATTTGCTATGTTCACTCACTTTGTGCTATCTGGGCTCCGATTCCATAAATGATTCTCTTTTCTGCCTTTTTTTTTATTTTATTTTTTATCAAGAGTAGATATTCTTTTTAATCTTCAGCTCCACTCAACAGCCACACCATGTTTAATACTGACCCGGGCTCCGCTATAAGTAAAACATAACCCATGTCTATTTATTTTTCAGTAATGTCAGGCTTTCTGGACTGTAAAACGTATAATCATCCTTTTTTTTTTATTTTATTTTTTTTATTTGCGATTCCTGGAAATGTTGATTATTTACATGAGTGCTCAAATAGGAAATGCCAGAGGTTGGCGATCCTGTGCATTGAGTGAATGTTAAAATTCAGAAATGTTTTCCAAATGTACTGTGCAAAAGTTTTAGGCAGGTGGGGGAAAAAATGCTGTAAATTAGGAGTGCTTTCAAAACTAGAAGAGATAATTGATGAAAATAAGCTAACAAAACAAAAAAATAAAAAAAAAGTACATGAACATTAGAAACATTGAAATCAAAATAGATCAAACTGTACCTTGCCCTTTAATTAGGGCTTCTGATTTGTACTTCTGAATGTATTTTTTCAGTATTAGGCCCCTTTCACACAGGACGGATCAGTAATGATTCGCCCCGTAAACCTCCGCTTGCTCAGCGGGGATCGCTCCGTTGATCCCCCGCTGAGCCGGCGGATAACAGGGCGGTACCCGCACACTGTTCCGGGACCGCCCTGTCAGATCTCCGCTCTCCCCTATGGGGGGAACGGATGAACACGGACCGCCTGTAGGAATTTTTCTATCCAGAAAAACGGAGCATTGCGGACACGGAGGAGATCGGGTGTCAGCGGATGTTCATCCGCTGACATCCGCTATCCCATAGGGATACATGTATGTCCGATGAAAAACGGACATACGGTCCTCCCGTGTGAAAGGGGCCTTAAAGTGATTGTAAAGGCTGTAGTTTTTTTTTTTTTTTACCTTAAGGCTACTTTCACACTGAGGCGTTGTGGGCGTCGGCGGTAAAGCGCTGCTATTTTTAGAGGCACTTTACCATTGTTTTTGCGGCGCTCTTAACACCTGCTAGAATGAAAGTAAGATAAATATCCCCGCGCTACTAAATAGATAATGACTTATCTGCTGCAAGCACTGAGTGGGTTAAACCAGAACCACAAAAATTTGTAAAAAAAAAAGTAGTGCTGCGCTGTATAAATCTAAACATAAATAACCATGATGAAATAAATAAACTGAAGTTCATGCACAATAAAGCGATGATGTGCTAAATGTTAAACAACTGTAGCTGTGCTAATAAATAAAGTGACAATGTGCAAATTACCCCCGCTAGCGGCCGAATAAGGATTAAACCCGCCCGCAAAGCGCAGATGCAGTGGGACTTTGCCGGCGGTTCGGCGGCGCTGCCCATTGATTTCGATGGGCAGGGGCGCTTTAAGAGCGGTGTATACACCGCTCTTACAGCGCTGCAAAGATGCGGCTTGCAGGATTTTTTTTTTACCGTTCTGCCAGCGCACCGCTCCAGTGTGAAAGCTCTCGGGCTTTCACATTGAAGTGAGAGGAGAGGCTCTTTCAAGGCGCTTTACAGGCGCTATTTTTTAGCTCTATAGCGCCTGTTAAGCACCTCAGTGTAAATGCAAACTTCTGTGTGCTGCTTCCCCCACAGCCCCTCCGTTCTACTCACCAGAGCCCCCTCTCTATCCAGCGATATGCACGAGAGCCTTGGCTGTCCCAGGACTCCCTCTCTCCAGTGGCTCCCTCTGCTGGTAATCACAGCCAGTGACCCAATGAGGAGAGAGTGGGGGGCTGCGCCTCTTATGTGTCTTATGGATGCATAGAGCATAGCTCAGGAGCAAGCACACACCAGTGCCCCCATAGTAAGTGGCACTGGTCAAGGGAGAGGAGACAGGAGTGCTGGTGGGGGAGCCGAAAAAAACATTACACAGAGCAGGTAAGTACTGTATAACATGTTTTGTTATTTATAAAAAAAAAAAAAAAAAAAAGCTGAACCTTTTAATACCACTTTAAGCAGTTTATTGAATACTCATGCATAATATGAATATTATAAGTGTATGTATTTGATTACCTTATTTTTGGTTTATTTAGTTGGTTTTGGAGATTTTGGCACATTTTACAGTGCATGTGCAAAGTATTCACTTCACTTTTTCCACATTTTGTTACGTTACAGCTTTATTCCAAAATGGATTAGATTCATTATTTCCACCCAAATTCTAACAATACCTCATAATGACAACGTGAGACAAGTTTGTTTGAAATTATTGCAAATTTATTAAAAATAAAAAACAAAAAATAAATCCCATGTACATAAGGCCCCTTTCACACTGAGGCGTATTTCAGGCGTTTTTGCGCTAAAAATAGCGCATAAATAACGCCTGAAATACTCCTGCCCCAGCATTCTCAATGTGAAAGCCCGAGGGGCTTTCACACTGAGGCGGTGCGCTGGCAGGAGACAAAAAAATCTCCTGCAAGTTGCATCTTTGGAGCGGTGAAGGAGCGGTGTGTATACCGCTCCTTTACCGCTCCTTGCCATTGAAATTAATGGGACAGCGCGGTAATACCGCCCGCAAACCGCGGCTATAGCTGCAGTTTGTGGGCGGTATTTACCCTTTTTCGGCCGCTAGCGGGGGTTAAAACCGCACCGCTAGCGGCCTCATATCGCGGTAAAACACGACGGTATAGGGCGCTGAAAATCGCGCCGCTATATCGTCAACGCATATGCCCGCCCCAGTGTGAAAGGGGCCTTAGTATTCACAGCCTTTGTTTAATTATTTGTTGAAGCTCCTTTTGTCAACAATTACAGCCTCAGGTCTTTTTGGGTATGATGCTACAAGATTGGCACACCTATTTTTGGGCAGTTTCTCCCTTTTTTTTTCTTGGCAGGACCCCTCAAGCTCCATCAGGTTGGATGGGGAGCGTCGGTGCACAGCCATTTTCAGATCTCTCCAGAGATGTTCAATTGAGTTCAAGTCTGGGCTCTGGCTGGGCCACTCGGACATTCACAGAGTTGTCCCGTAGCCACTCCTTTGTTATCTTGGCTGTGTGATTAGGGTCGTTGTCGTGTTGGAAGATGAACCTTCACCCCAGTCTGAGGTCCAGAGTGCTCTGGAGCAGGTTTTCATCATGAATGTCTCTGTACATTGCTGCATTCATATTTCTCTCAATCCTGACTAGTCTCCCAGTTCCTACTGCAGAAAAACATCTCCAGATGCTGCCACCGCCATGCTTCACTATAGGGATGGTATTGGCCAGGTGATGAGCAGTGCCTGGTTTCCTCCAGACATGATGCTTGCAATTCAGGCCAAAGAGTCAATCCTTGTTTGATCAGACCAGAGAATTTGGTTTCTCATGGTCTGAGAGTCCTTCAGGTGCCTTTTGGCAAACTCCAGGCAGGCTGTCATGTGCCTTTAACTGAAGAGTGTCTTCTGTCTGGCCACTCTACCATTCAGGCCTGATTGTTGGAGTGCTGCAGAGATAGTGGTTCTTCTGGAAGGTTCTCCTCTCTATACAGAGAAACACTGGAGCTCTGTCAGAGTGACACTCGGGTTCTTGGTCACCTCCCTGACTAAGGCTCTTCTCCCCGATCGCTCAGTTTGGCTCTAGGAAGAGTCCGGGTGGTTCCAAACTTCTTTATTTACGAATGATGGAGGCCACTGTGCTCATTGGGACCTTCAATGCTGCAGAAATGTTTCTGTACCCTTCCCCAGATCTGTGCCTCCATACAATCCTGTCTCAGAGGTCTACAGACAATTCCCTGGACTTCATGGCTTGGTTTGTGCTCTGACATGCACTGTTAACTGTGGTACCTTATATATAGACAGGTGTGTGCCTTTCCAAATCATGTCCAATCAACTGAATTTACCACAAGTGGACTCCAATCAAGTTGTAGAAACATCTCAAGGATGATCGGTGGAAACAGGATGCACCTGAGCTCAGCTTTGAGTGTCATGGCAAAGGCTGTGAATTCTTATGTACTGTAGATAGGATTTTTTTTGTTCTCTATTTTTAATAAATTTGCAAAGATTTCAAACAAACTTCTTTCACGTTCTCATTATGGGGTATTGTTTGTAGAATTTTGAGAAAAAGAATGAATTTAATCCATTTTGGAATAAGGCTGTAACAGAACAAAATGTGAAGCGCTGTGAATACTTTCTGGATACATTGTATGTATATGTTATAGACAGTGTGATCATTTTTTCCTTGATAGCACTGAGTCTGAGAGCCCTGTTCTCACACCACATGCAGTGCGGTGCTTTTTTTTTTTTTCTTCATCAAAAACATGGAAAGTAGGTTATATGGGCACCAGTTCAGTGCGTTCCAGTTCTAGAAAAAAAGTACGGTGTGCTGCTTTATGCCTTCACAGAACTGTACTGGAAAGCAGTAAAAAGCATAAAAGATGCATCAAAAACGCACCATACCCCAGTACAGTGAAAATCGGGTGCGACTTGTCATGCGTTTTGAAACTGTCAAATCGCATGACGAGTTGCACCGCTGTGAATGAGGGATAATATTTATATTGCGCGACACTCATTTTGTAAATCTTTTTTCAGAGTTGTTTGGAGTGTTCCTTAAGCCTCGTACACACGGTCGGACTTTTGGCCAACAAACTTCATTTTGAGCAAGTTGGACCAACAATCCGACCGTGTGTACGCTCCATCGGACAAACTTTATTTATTTTTTGTTTTCATCGGACAAAAGTTGGGTCTGCAAACGGACAAACTTTTGCCCAACAAAAGTCCGATGGAGCAAAGTCCGACCGTGTGTACAGAAAACCATCGGACTTTTGTCCGATGGACAAAACAACTAATGTTAAAATCAACCAACAATAGCAGAAGTTGACCAAAGGGTGGCGGTAAAGAGCAGAAAAGAGCAGAAAAACCATGTGATGTTGCAAAAAGTTTTGGGAAAGTTTGCAGAAAAGTCAGAGCGTGTGTATGCTATGGGTGTTCCCGACCAACTCCGTTCGGACAAAAAAAAACACGGAAAAGTCCGATGGAAGTCCGACCGTGTGTACGGGGCTTTAGACTTCATGGTGTTTTGTGATACTGACTCTCCAGACATTGGAGCTTCCCACACATTTGTATTTATATTACAATCACGTGAAACGCCTGACTTCACCCATGTGATCTCCAATACTTATATTGGAGAGAAAAAAATGTGCTCTAGCTTAAGGACTGAGCCTCCTTCTGAGATTTGGTGTTTACAAGTTAAAACATTTATTTTTTTGCTCGAAAATTACTTAGAACTCCCAAACATATTATTATATATATATATATATATATATTATATAACACCCTAGAGAATAAAATGGCGGTCATTGCAATACTTATTGTCATACTGTATTTGCACCGCAGTCTTACAAGCACACTTTTTTGAATTAAAAAATAAGACAACAGTAAAGTTAGCCCAATTTTTTTTATATTGTAAAAGATAATGTTAAGCTGAGTAAATTGATACCCAACATGTCACGCTTTAAAGTTGCGCCCGCTCGTGGAATGGCGACAAACTTTTACACTTAAAAATCTCCATAGGCGACGTTTAAAAAATTCTACAGGTTGCATGTTTTGAGTTACGGAGGAGGTCTAGGGCTAGAATTATTGCTCTCGCTCTAACGATCGCGGAGATGCCTCTCATGTGTGATTTGAACACCGTTTTCATATGCGGGCACTGCTCATATATGCGTTCGCTTCTGCACGCTAATGCCCCATACACACGATCATTTTTCATGCCGTTAAAAATGGCATTAAAAAAAATGGCCATTAAAAATGATCGTGTGTAGGCTCCAGAGCATTTTTAACGACGTGAAAAACGGGCATTAAAAATTTCGAACATGCTCTCTTTTTTCCACGTCGTTTTTCATGTCGTTTTTTTTAACGACGTGAAAAACGATAGTGTGTATGCTTTAACGACGTGAAAAAAAATGCGCATGCTCAGAATCAAGTATGAGACGGGAGCGCTCGTTCTGGTAAAACTAGCGTTCGTAATGGAGATAGCACATTCGTCATGCTGTAACGGACTGAAAAGCACTAGACTGAAAAGAGCGAATCGTCTCTCAACAAACTTTACTAACATGAAGGGTGGCGCCATTCGAACGGAACTTCCCCTTTATAGTGCCGTCGTACGTGGTGTACGTCACTGCGCTTTTCTTGAACATTTTTTAAAATGATGGTGTGTACGCAAGACAGGCTTGAGAGGAAACAAGAAAAAAAATGACAAGAAAAACGTCAGTTTTAAAAATGACATTAAAAATGATCGTGTGTATGGGGCATAACTCGTCGGGACAGGGCGCTTATAAATTTTATTTTATTTTTTCTTATTTATTTTACTTAAATTTTTTTATAAAAAATTTTGGGTCACATTTACTTTACATCCCTTGTAATATAAAACATGACAGGTCCTCTTAAATATGAGATCTGGGGTCAAAAAGACCTCAGATCTCATATTTACACTAAAATGCAATACATTTTTTTTATGTAATTTAAAAAAAAAAAAATGTCCCTTTTTAAGAGCATTGGGTGGAAGTGAAATTTTGACGTCGCTTCCGCCCTGCAATGATATGGAGACGGGTGGGGGCCATCTTCCCCTCACTCGTCTCCATACCCAGCCAGGGACAGGACCCAATCGCCTCCACCGCTGCCGACGGCTCCGGTAAGCGGCGGAGGGCACCGGAGAGCGGCGGGAGGGGGGCCCTCTCCCGCTGCCGATTAAAAGTGATCTGGTGGCGAATCCACCGCAGAGACCACTTTTATCTGAAAGCGGACCGCCCACTCTTGAACAGGGTACCGGGGTTATGGTATCTAGCTGCTACCATAACAACGGTATTCCTCTTCAAAGTAGCAACGTATTCCTGGTTAAAGGCGTGTTTTTTGTTTTTTCTTTTATTGTGATTCACTTTAATCACTTTTGTTCTTTTACCTTTGGCATGAAATAGTCTAAAACCCCGTACACACGGTCGGACTTTTGGCCAACAAACTTCATTTTGAGCAAGTTGGACCAACAATCCGACCGTGTGTACGCTCCATCGGACAAACTTTTTTTGCTTTTTTCTTGTTTTCATCGGACAAAAGTTGGGTCTGCAAACGGACAAACTTTTGCCCAACAAAAGTCCGATGGAGCAAAGTCCGACCGTGTGTACAGAAAACTATAGGACTTTTGTCCGATGGACAAAACAACTAATGTTAAAATCAACCAACAATAGCAGAAGTTGACCAAAGGGTGGCGGTAAAGAGCAGAAAAACCACGTGATGTTGCAAAAGTTTTGGGAAAGTTTGCAGAAAAGTCTGAGTGTGTGTGTGTGTGTGTGTGTGTGTGTGTGTGTATGCTATGGGTGTTCCCGACCAACTACGTTCGGACAAAAAACCACGGAAAAGTCTGATAGAAGTCCGACCGTGTATACGGGGCTTTAGGCTGGATTCACATATATGCGGCAGCGGCTTCAGTGCGGAAGTCCGGTGTGGTTCTGTTCACCAGTTCAGGTGTCATTCAGATGCATGTTTTTACCTGAAATCCCACCTAAACCGGACTGAAAAACGCACAGGACTCTTTTTAAAACTGCACCATGGCTGCCCCGCACATGTGTGAACTGACTGCGTTGAGACGACTGCCAGTTCACATGTTATGCAAATAAGAAGCTGTTCAAAATGCATCCGATTCGCATATATGGGTAATGGAGCCTAATGCTGGATTCACATACTTGCCTTGTGCAAAGTGCATGTTGACGTGCGATTTTCTTAACGTGTTGTGCGTTTTCTGTAACACATGTCACAACCTGTTGTAACACAATGGAGTTGATTTACTAAAACTGGACAGTGCAAAATCTGGTGCAGCTCTGCATAGAAACCAATCGGCTTCCAGTTTTTTTTTTGTCAAAGCAAACCCCTAGGCGCCAAAAGTAAGCAAATATCCGGCCTCTCGGTGGGTGGGCACTGGCGCAGAGCGGCTGCATATTTGCGTACAAATTAGCAGACACAGCTGTGCTGAGAGCACGTGCCCTGTGCACTCCCGGCACAGTTACCGACTGCTAACGGAATGCTCCTGATCGCTTTTTGATCATGTGATCGCCGTGAAACATCTCAGCGGTCACATGATCATAATCCCAGCATCTGAAACCTCTTAAAGGGCCGGAAGGTGCCGTCGCAAAGGGGTTAATTGCAACCACTTTTAAGGCCCCATGCACCCAGGGCGTTTTTACAGCCGCATTTTTTACAGCTTAAAAACACCTGTCCATGTTTTGTAAACATTTTTTGACCTTTTAAAAAAAAAATAAAAAAAAAAAAATCCTGGAGCTCAAAAACGCAAATCGCGGCGTTTTTGCGCGTGTTCGCTGCATTTTTGCGCATTTGTGCGCGTTGGGCGTTTTTGCAGCTCAAAACTGGAGCTCCAGAACGCACTGGAATTGGGTTTTTTTTTGCAGCTGGAAAACGCCTATGCCACTTGGAGCTCATAAAAGCTCTATGTGTGCATGACACAATTAAATAACATGGATGGGCGTTTTGCAGCTGTAAAAAAAAACGTCTAACGCTGCTGTTAGCAGCTGCAAAAACGCCCTGCGTGCATGGGGCCTAAAGCATGAAAAACAGCACAGTGCTTGTGCCGTGTCATTTAGCCCTCTGTATCATATAAAAAACTGGCTGATCCTGCCTGGTTCTGCCCTCCCCCTGTAAACTGACCACGATTTATCATAGCTGCTGAGCACTGACACCGTGGTCAATTTACGTGTCTCCGTCATCCGCATCTCTCCTCGCTGCTCTCCGCCATCCGACCCCCCCCCTCCCTGCCTGTCATCTTGAGTCACTGCCCGACCCTCCACTCTTGCTGCTCTAAAAAACTATTCTATTTTTGTTCCATCCCATCTGTTATATAACGATATGTGTCCCAGTGTCTGTGCTGTATAAAAACTATGTCGATTTCTACCTTATCGTAGAGCATCTCCCTGCGCTCACGTGACGGCTCGGCTCTCTGTCCTCTCTCCTCCCTGGCTGACATCAGTGGGAGTTCTCAGCCCCACCCACTGTAGCTGTCAGCTGGGGAGAGGAGAGAGCCGAGGAGTCACGTAAGCCCTCCGAGACACTCTGATTGATATAAGGTAGAAATTGGCATCTTTTTTTATACAACACAGTGCCTGGGACACCTATCAATATATAACAGATGGGATTTTATAAATATAATATAGTGGCTTAAAGTAGATTGTAAACCTTTTTTGTGTTTTTTTTTTTTTTTTTTTTTTTAATAACAAACATGTCATACTTCCCTCCACTGTGCAGCTCGTTTTGCACAGAGTGGCCCCGTTCGTCCTCTTCTGGGGTCCCTCGGCGGCTCCTCACATCAGATAACCCCATGCAGGGGAGAGGAGGCGGGGCCGGACAAAAATGGTAAATAAAAATAATAGATCCTCATCATACAGAGGACAGGAGGAGGGGTGGAGAAGAGGGATGATGACGTAGAGGGTGACAATCCGCTTTTAAGTGATTGTAAGTGCTGGTTCACACCAGCGCGCTCTGCGAGATCGCATGTGATTCGCACTGCAGAGCAAATCAGGTGACGTCCATGTGGTGAGATTTCAGGAATCCAAATTTTATGGCTGATATCGCATTCGGACCAAGCTCACACCGGACCCTTTTTTTGGTCCGCACCAGAATCGGATTGCATAGGTGTTCACACCAATGAGATCCGATTCATGTTAGAACTGTCAGTTTGCAGTGCAATATGCAAGCTGAAATGGGGGTGTCATTAACAATGTATTGACACTCCCAGCAGTTTGCATATGGCAGTGTGAACTGTCGTGCAAGTCGGGTGCGATGCAGGAACCCGCAGTGGATTCGCAGGGTTCTCGCATCGCACAAGCGTGATTTTTTTTTTTTAAATCCACAAACATGTCTATGCTTTCCTGCTGTGCAATGGAATTGCACAGAGTGGCCGCAAACCTCTTTTCGGGTCCCCCTCCTGGCCTCTCCCCTCTGTCCAGTGTCCCAATGGGAAGCACTGGGAGCCAATAGCTTCCGTTAGCCCAGCAAAGCCAGCGAGACCCGGAAGTGAGGGGGAGAAGAGCTACAGACGTGCATGGCGCTGGATCGAATGAGGGCTTGGGTAAGTAAAGGGGGGGATGCTGGCACCTAAAGATTTTTTTTTCCTTAAAGCGGAGTTCCAACAACATGCTCTGATTTTTTTATTTTATTTTTTTAAACACTCCTAAAGGTCAGAACATTAACATATAACACTCACGCTTTTAGAAGATTTCGTCCCCCAATGTCCACTTTAATATAAAAAATTAAAGGGGTTGTAAATCTTAATGTTTTTTCATAGGATGCATTAAGGTAAAAAATCACCTTGCAGTGTCCGGCCCCCCAGACCCCCCCCCCCCCCGTTTTACTTACCTGAGCCCCGAATTTCCGTGGGCGCGATCCCGCGTCACTCTCTCCACGGCTTCTCGGCTCTTCATTGGATAGATTGATAGCAGTGCAGCCATTGGCTCCTGCTGCTGTCAATCAAATCCAATGACGCGGGCACCGGGGGCGGAACCGAGTCATACACTCGGCGGCTATGGCCGCCGAGTGTATGACACGGGAGCGCACCCGCAAGGTAACCCCCTCGGGAGAGAGCTTCCCAGAGGGGGTTATCTATTGCGGGGAGGAGCCGCCGTGGGACCCCAAAACAGGTGGATCGGAGCCACTCTGTGCAAAACGAACTGCACAGTGAAGGTAAGTATGACATGTTTGTTATTTATAAAAAAAAAAAATTAAACCTTTAGTGTCACTTTAAGTTATATAATCATGTCCTGGCCGTTCCCATTTTGCTTGTGGGCATGTGAAGCCCACAAGCATTATCTTTCTGGATACGGTGCAGCAGAATGACCAGCATGCTCCACCCGTTCTTGCGCATAAGCAGTAATGGCACGTAGCGGCGCTGTAAAGTATACAGGTTGCCATAACAACGGGCAGTGTAGTCTAAAGTGCCCACCCAGTTGTTATGGCAACCTAGCCCTCAGCGCTGCTCACTGACTCCTGGGAAATGACGTCAGGGGCCACGGTGAAGAAGGGGAAGATTAGAAGGGACCACATAGCAACAGGCATTAAAAGGTACAGTAAATAAAAAAATTTCTCCAAATATATATATTTTTTATATATTTGCTGTATAAAAATAATTTTTTCTTTTTTTATGGGTGGAACTCCGCTTTAACCAGTTACCGACCGCACTGTAGTCAAATGACGGCTACAGTGCAGCTCGATAACTCTGGGGGGGGGTAGATTAATGTCCTCCCAGAATCGCGCTCCCGTGCGCCCCCTGGGGCGTGCACATGGGAATATCTGTGACCGCAGAGTCCAGAGGACCCGGCGCATCACGGATCACGGCAAATGTCTCGCTGACAGTGGGCGTTTACCACGTGATAGCTCCGTCGAATGACGGAGTGATCACTTGTAAACAAATCGGCGTCATGTCCGGTTCCTCTCTCCCCTCTCTGTACCGGTCGGTACAGTGTGAGAGGAGAGGGGAGAGATCGGGTGCAGCAGCGATATGGGCTGGATGTGTAGTGCCCACAGCGCTGCTCTGTGACAATTGCAGCTTCATCCAGCCATCCATGCTCAGCCATCTCTCTGTATTACTCATCCATCCATACTCATCCATCCATACTCATCCATACCTCCATCCATGCTCATCCATCCATGCTCAGCCATCCCATCCACCCCCAGCCATACTTAGACATGCTCGGCCGTACCCAGCCATACTCAGCTGTACCCAGCCATGCTCAGCCATACTCGGCGATACCCAGCCATATTCAGCCGTACCCAGCCATATTCAGCCGTACCCAGCCATATTCAGCCGTACCCAGCCATGCTCAGCCGTACCCAGCCATGCTCAGCCATACTCTGCGATACCCAGCCATACTCGCCGATGCTCAGCCATACTCGGCGATACCCAGCCATGCTTAGCCATACTCGGCGATACACAGCCATACCTAGCCGTACTTGGCAATACCCAGCCATACTCGACAATACCCAGCCGTACTCAGCCTCTGTATGTGGCCAGCATGTGGAAAAGTCTCCCACATGTGGTATCGTCGTACTCAGGAGGTGTAGGAAAATCTATTTTGGGGTGTAATTTTTGGTATGTACATGCTATGTGTTAGAAATTTTGTATGAATGGACAACTTTGTGTAAAAAAAAAAAAAAAAAAATGCGTTTTCATTTTTTTTCCACATTTTCCAAATACTTGTAGAAAAAAATGACACGTTCAAAAGACTCATTATGCCTCATAAATTATACGTTGGGGTGTTTCTGTTTCCAAAATATGGTCATTTTTGGGGCGTTTCCATTGTCCTGGTGCTCCAGGGCCTTCAAAAGTGTAAGAGGTAGTCAGGAAATGTCCCTTTTATATACTCGAGTATAAGCCGAGTTTTTCAGCACTTCTTTTTTTTTTTATGCTGAAAAAGCCCTCCTCGGCTTATACTCGAGTGAGGGTCCCACTTACCTGTCGATTGGCTGTGTTGCTCCTGCGCTGCATTCTGGGGGTTGTAGTCTGCAGAGGCGAGTGACTCACTGGCTCGGGCTGGACGATGGATGGCTGCAAGCAGGCGGTACAGGGGGTTGGAGGGGGCACCAGATTATGAGCAGGAAAATCTGCCCACAAAATCTAGTTATACCTCTTGTATGCCACTGTTGCCAGCCCAAAACAAAGATTTTGCGCCCCTGCTCGTTGCTGTGTGGCAGGAGATACACCCCTTTCCAGGCTCCCTTCTAGAGTTTCTGAGTCCCCCTCCCCAGATGGGAGCTGGTACCTCACACTGCAGGATCTGCTACTTAGGCCCCTTTCACACTGAGGAGTTTTTCATGTGTTTTAGCGCTAAAAATGGCGCCTAAATACCGCCTGAAAAACTCCTGCCCTGCAGTCTCAGTGTGAAAGCCCGAGAGCTTTCACACTAAGGCGGTGCGCTAGCAGGACCGCTCCAAAAGTACTGCTAGCCAAATCTTTGGAGCGGTGAAAGAGCGATGTGTATACATAATGGGACAGCGCGGCTATACCGCAGAGGCGCATTGCGGGCGGTATTAACCCTTTTTTTTGGCCGCTAGCGGGGGTTAAAACCACACCGCTAGCGGCCGAATACTGCCGCAATTCCGACGGTATAGCGCCGCTATATCGCCAGCGCACCTCCCACCCCAGTGTGAAAGGGGCCTTACTGTAAGTCTCCACTGCTCTGTATACTGTGATGTGAACCTGCTCTGTACTTTTCAGTGCAGGTTTATTGAAAGTGAAATTCTTGAATAGGTTAGGAATTAGTGTGACATTTCAGGTGCTACATAGATGTAATCCACATACACATTATATCTGCTAAGGCCCCTTTCACAGGGGACGGATCCGTGAAGATCCGCCCCGTGAACCTCCGCTTGCTCAGCGGGGATCGCTCCGCTGAACCCCACTGAGCCGGCGGATGACAGGGCGGTCCCCGCACACTGTGCAGGGACCGCCCTGTCAGATCTCCGCTCTCCTCTATGGGGGAATCGGATGAACACGGACCGTCTGGTGTGAACTGGGTCTGTTGGAAACAATAGGATTCAGCTTGTCATTGCAAGCCACCCCCATTGAGCAATGCAGCCCTATGCACCTGATGAGAATGAGCCCTAATTCTGCTAATCGGTGTCGAGAAACAAAATAAAATGCACTGAAATGTAATGTTTTTTGGCGATAAAACATGAAAGCTTCTAAGAGAGGGAATATGATTTATAAGCACTGTAGTCAAGCTGTCAGGTCAAGGCTGGATTCCCAATTATTTGTTTATATCAAGTGACAGAGAATACATCGGGGGAGAGTGACACTATCTTTTGGCTTTCTCATGGATTAAAAAGTTGTTGAAAAGTGTGAATTTGGATGATAAATCACTCATCTCTGTCACCGGTAGAGGCTGTGTGATAAATGCAGGATTCTCCTTATGTCAGATAACAGCTAAGAATAAGACATTACATTTGAATTCTCTGTACACATGCCAATTATAATACCACTTGCTGACCAGGCCTTTTTCTGACACTTGTCTACAAGTAAAAATCTGTATTTTTAGTTAGAAATTAAGTTCGAAGCCCCATATTATGTATTTTTTTTTTTTAGCGGAGAAACTAGAGAATAAAATGGCGGTAGTTGCAGTTTTCTTATGTCACACGGTTTTTGCGCAGCAGTTTTTCAAACACAATTTTTGGGAAAAAAATACACTTTCATGAATTAAAAACAAAACACAATGTATACCCCAATGTTTTTGTAAAATATGAAAGATGATGTTGCGCCGAGTAAATACCGTATAAGCTGACCCGAATATAAGCCGAGGCACCTAATTTTACCACAAAAAACTGGAAATCCTATAAGCGTAGGGTGTCCATCTGCATGCCTCACTTTGCCTCACTGTGTCCATGCGCATGCCTCACTGTGCCCATGCCTAGACTGACGTTTAACATGGGAGTCTATGGAAGGGGTGCCCGGCTTTGAAAAATCGGTGCTCCCCCGGCCTTAGGTCCCACAGACAACAAACTTTGCACACTTGTAGAGGAGAAATGGGACTACATGTGTGCCAAGTTTAGGGTACAGGGGACCTACCACCGACCGTTACCGGGTCCCCAAAATCACCAAAGAAATTACAGTTTAACATGGGAGTCTATGGAAGGGGTGTCCGGCTTTGAAAAATCGGTGCTCCCCGGCCGTAGGTCCTCCGGACAACAAACTTTGCACAATTGTAGAGGAAGAGTGGGGCTACATGTGTGCCAGGTTTACGGCCGGCCGGTACCGGGTCCCCAAAGTCCGGGAGATCAGGCGCAAAAAGGTGACTCGAGTATAAGCCGAGGGGGGCATTTTCAGCACAAAAAAATGTGCTGAAAAACTCGGCTTATACTCGAGTATATACGGTAGATGCCTAACATGTCATGCTTTTAAAATTGTGCGCGCTCGTGGAATGGCGCTAAACTACGGTACTTAACTACATTCCGCCAAGCCTATAGCAAAATGGAGGGCCGGGCAGTGGCTCTTCCATTCTGACTGGACATCATATGATGTCCTTCAAAATGAGCCGCTAGTGCGCGCCCCCAGGGGTGTGCAGCGCGGCGATCGGTAGTGCGATGTGTCGCTGCGACACACTGCATCTCTGAGCACAGTAAAGGGCCTATGATGCAGGTTCTTTACCATGTGATCAGCTGTGTCCAATTACAGCATAACTGGAAAGTGCTGGTTATCGGCATGAGATTGTAGGCCACACCCACCCAGACCCAACTTCCCCAGATACAAATTAAAATGAACACTCAAGAACCTTCTTATTTGGCAAAATATATTGGCCGCGACACCTTTATTGGTTTAAATAATTAATTTCCAATAACTCTTTATTATTACTCATATTTATTATCACTCATAACTTAGATATATAATCACATAACAGATTTCTACCTGCTCAGTTATTAGAACTCGAGCAGTAGCTCAAACTTCAAATATCAATAACAGTCCCCCCCAGAATCCGGGGTGACCCAACCACATAAGAGGTGTACGCGACTGGGGCGGGAGGGAGGGAGCTCCAAACTTCTTCAGCTGTCCGCAGGCAAGAGGATGAGCCCCACACCTGCTGACCATTATATAGCCTAACCCCTTGCTTCCAGAGAATTCCCTGAAACCTTATTGGCTGCACCTGAAAGCTTCCCTCTAGACTCTTAAAGAGGCAGTAACCTGACTAAATAAACCTATGCTGTTTAATAATTTATATCAAATCCTAGGATGGGGAGGCCACAATCTCAAGAAAGTGGCCCCATATTGTGCCCCCTTTTTTCATTCTCTCTATTTACACTGACGGCGTGAGTAGAGGAGAGCCGATAAGCGGCTCTCCTGACTGAGGATCTTCACTGATGATCAGTGTAGCCCCATCAGCAATGCCCACCAGTGATGCCTTTTAGTGCTGCATATTAGTGCCGTCTATCAGTGCTGCATATTAGTGCCTCCTCATCAGTGTGCAGTGGCAGCCCGTCCATACGGGGCGCAGGGACGCCGCCCCCCCCCAATCCATGCGCCCGGCCAGTAATCTACATGCAGGATGCCAGACGCATGGCTTACAATGTGTTTTTTTTTTTTTCTTTAAACTATGTGATCTAGAGCCGGAGGTCTGGAGACATGCTTGGCCAGTCTATCACCTTTTACCCTCCAGCTTCTTTAGCAAGTCACTGGTCGTCTTGGTGGTGTGTTTGGGGTCGTTATCCTGTTGGAATACTGCCCTGCGGTCCAGTCTATGAAGGTCTCATCAGACCACAGGACATGGTTCCAGTAATCCATGTCCTTAGTCTGCTTGTCTTCAGCAAACTGTTTGTGGCTTTTTTGTGCATTACTTTAGAAGAGTCTTCCTTCTGGGACGACAGCCATGCAGACCAATTTCATGCAGTGTGCGGCGTATAGTCTGAGTACTGACAGGCTGACCACCCCCTCCCACCCCTTTAACCTCTGCAGCAATGCTGGCAGCACTCATACGTCTATTTCCCAAAGACAACCTCTAGATATGACGCTCAACACGTACATTTAACTTCTTTGGCCGACCATGGCGAGGCCTGTTCTGAGTGGAACCTGTCCTGTTAAACCGCTGTATGGTCTTGGCCACTGTGCTGCAGCTCAGTTTCAGGGTCTTGGCAATCTTCTTATAGCCTAGGCCATCTTTATGTAGAGCAGCAATTCTTTTTTTCAGATCCTCAGGGAGTTCTTTGCCATGAGGTGCCATGTTGAACTTCCAGTGACCAGTATAAGAGAGTGAGAGCGATAACACCAAATGTAACACACCTGTTCCCCATTCACACCTGAGACCTTGTAACACTAACGACACCGGGGAGGGAAAATGGCTAATTGGGCCTAATTTGGACATTTTCACTTAGGGGTGTACTCACTTTTGTTGCCAGCGGTTTAGACATTAATGGCTGTGTGTTGAGTTATTTTGAGGGGACAGAAAATTTACACTGTTATACAAGCTGTACACTCACTACTTTACATTGTAGCAAAATATAATTTCTTCAGTGTTGTCACATGAAAAGATAGAATAACATCTTTACAAAAATGTGAGGGGTGTACTCACTTTTGTGAGATACTACATCTTACCTTTTACCAAGCAAATACCACAAAAGCGTTTCTTTCTGCTGCTGTATTGGTGATGTTTATTTGATCATTCTTCATGGGTCACAACTATGGAGGAAGATGGCTTCAAACCTGTCCACTGATATTTTTTTTCCTATTATCAGAATTTCTCTTCTTTCCATTACTTGGAAACGCTTAAAGTGATTGTAAAGTCTCAAGATTTTTTCACCTTAATGCATTCTATGCATTAAGGTGAAATACCCTCTTTGCTGCAGCTTCCCCCCAGCCCCCTCCTTTTTCTTACCTGAGCCCGATCTGATCCAGCGATGTGCATGAGCCCAGCGGCTCCAGCCACTGTGTGTCTCCTCATTGGATGCAGCAGCGGGACTCGGGAACGAGCTAGCACAGGTGCCCCTATAGAAAGCAGCTTTCTGTGGGGGCACCCAATGAAGAGGAGGAGCCAGGAGCGCCAGCGGGGGACCCCAGAAGAGGAGGATCCGGGCTGCTCTGTACAAAACCCTTACACAGAGCAGGTAAGTATAACATGTTTGTTATTTTTATTAAAGAACAAACAAACGTTTACAACCCCTAATGGCTCGCTAATGCCTTCTCAAAATACTGACGCTTATCAAACGCTCCTATAGCGTTAATGCACGTTAATAGGCGTGGTTGATAAGCATTAAAATTTGCGGCACTGTTGACAAGCGCTTTTCGCCTACAATAGCTGGTTGCTAAGGAGCAGGCCGGGAAGCCGACCGCCGTGTCCTTAACAACCGATGAGCTATCAGCTGTCAGCGGGGTTCCCTACTGACAGCTGAGGGGGGAGAGGCAGGATCTGGTGGCTTCCTTGTTAAAGGGCACTTCCAGATTCCAATAAGCCCCCTGGCGGCAGACCCCCACAACCACCATGGGGAAGAGGCCCTTGCCCCCATCAACATAGGAATGACAAGGTGCTTTGGGGTGTGGTCATGGGGTCATGTTGAGGGCATGTGGCTCTTTTTCCTGACCTACCGGGTTACATGCTCGGATAAGAGTCCGGTAAGGATTTTGGGGGGGGGGGACCCAATGCCATTTTAAAAAAAAATGGGCGTGGCTTGACCCACCCGGTTTTTTTCGCTGTACTTTTTTTTAATATTTTTTATTGCTGATGTTCTGTCGATTTGTCCCCTCTGTCGAAAAGTGAATGCGCAGAACAGAAGGACGCATCACTGTAGCGCATGCGCTTATCGTAGGAGGCTTTTTTCGATGGTAGGTATCGTTTGACACAATTGAATGTTATGCAGACAGTGGAGGGACACCGTATTTGTCATATTGCACCTCGCTGTTGAGGTGCGGGTTTACAGTGTGCTCAAGGTCGGGTTTTGTCTGTGTTGTAGGGCGGGTTTGGTGTGTTTGAATAGCGGGTTTTGCCTGTGTCAACAGCGAGGCACAATCTGACAACTACGGTGTCGCTCCGCTCTTTGCATAGCTTTCAATTGTGCCCGTCAAATGGTATCTCCCGTCGAAAAAAGCCTCCTACTATATGCGCTATGGTGACATCACACCAGCTGATCGGGAAATCAGCTGTAGTGCCCATCTGTTCTGCGCGGGCACTTTTCCACGGAGGGCACTATTCGATAAAACACCGGCATTGCTTGTTTTTACAATTTAGCTGTCAGTGGGGAAGCCCGCTGACAGCTGATGACTCATTGGTTGTTAAGGATGCGGCGTCCGGCTTCCCGCTCCTTAACAACCAGCTAAAATTCTCATTGTACTAACGCGCCGCAACCGCGCTGAAAACTGCGCTGCAAATGTATACCAATGCGGTTGCGGCGCATTACCATAGACTTGTTTGGAATGCGTTGAAAGGCTTCAAATGCCTCCTTACTCGACACAAGGCTTTAATTTTGAAGTGAATCAATGCTAATGCTTTTATCTTTTTATAATTTGAACCATGTGTGCTGTGCATTGTATCGATTTGCATATGCTTTTGATGGGCATTTTTAACGCCCCTCAAATGCATGCTTTTAATGCCAGTGTGAACTCGGCCTTAGGCTGAGTTTTAAAAAAATAAACCGTAACATTAGCCCAAATTTTTTTGTATAATGTGAAAGATGATGTTACGCCACGAGAATCGTGATCTATCTTCTAAGCAAAAAAATAGTGATTCTCATTTTAGCCAGAATCCTGTAGCTCTAACACGAATACACGCATATGAGCATAAATATAAATAATTTTTTTCTAGGAAGGTATGGTGCGCGTGAACGCGCTTATACGTGCAAATACGCGCAAAGCAAACACCTGAAATTACGTCCAAAGAAGCTCAAACATCAGTACAGTGTGCAAGAGGCCTTAAAGCGGAGTTCCACCCAAAAATGGAACTTCCGCTTTTCAGAACCCTCCCCCCCTCCGGTGTCACATTTGGTACCTTTCAGGGGGAGGGAGGAGCAGATATCTGTTTATTACAGGTATTTGCGCCCACTTCCGGGCATAGATAGCCGCATTATTTGCGGGTATCTACGCCCCTTTCGGCGCCTCCTCCCCCTGCTGTCTTCTGGGACACACACGGATCCCAGAAAACAGCAGGGACCAGTGGGAACGTGCAGCGTGAGTCGCGCATGTGCAAGTAGGGAACCAGGAAGTGAAGCCGCAAGGCTTCACTTCCTGATTCCCTTACCGAAGATGGTGGCGGCAGCATCCGAGAGCCGAGGGAGAGTTTGGCTTCGGGTGCCGACATCGTGGGCACCCTGGACAGGTAAGTGTCCTTATTTTAAAAGTCAGCAGCGTCAGTATTTTGTAGCTGCTGACTTTAAAAAAAAGAAAAATAATTTTGGCAGACCTCCGCTTTAAAGAAAAATTCCAGGTATCGATATTTTATACATAATTACATTAGTCCAGCTTGGATCAGTGTAAGAGCCCAGTCACACAGGGGCGTCTTTGGATCCGACTCCAAATCGCCCCTAGTCGCCTCAGGTCGCGCTGGCTGAAGAAATCAATGTAAGTTAAAGTGGAAGTAAACCCATTGATTTAACAGTTTAAATAACTGTTAAATTCCCGGCATGCCGGAAATGCTAACTGCCACATTGGTTGTGCTCTCAACCAAACTGTCAAACCATCCAATGGCTGGTGTCATAACTGGTCACATGTGCAGCATCATGGCAGTTGAAGATTAAACAGAGGCCAAGATGGCAGCTTCCTTGGCTGAAAACGATAGGAGGGTTTACTTCCACTTTAATGGAGCCGTCCTTAGGCACACTACTGCAGTCTCTCCGACTTCAAAAAAGCTCCCTGTACTACTTCAATCCGACTTCTAGGCGACCTGTAACCATTCATTTCAATGGGAGTCGCCTCTCACTGTCTTAATAGGAGCAACTCTCCAGGAAGAAAACATACATTTCTCCTGCAAACCTCTCCCTCCCCCCTCCCTCCCACAGAGCTGATTCTTGTTTGATTGGCCACTGGAATGTCTCCTGTCCTGCAGGCAACTTGGAGTTGCCTTGTAAATAGCTCCAGGTCGCGCTGTGATTCATTCTCAAGTCGTGTCTGAGTTGCCTCATAAAATCGCTCTGGAAGTCGTGTTGCCCCAGTGTGAATGGGCTCTAACTCTGTATATACCGTACCTGTGGGATCCCTCCAGAAGCTGGAGGTAGACACCACTACTTCAGTGATCTCCACTTACCTCCGGGTCCTGTGCAAATTGGCTGCCCTGTTGCCTTTGGGAACACTTGAGGTCGTCATCTTGGCATGATCGTAATTCAGGGATCCCTTTTGCATTTTCTTAACCACTTCCATACCGCAGGCAGTCATATGACGTCCTCGGCTTTTAGTGGTGATATCTGAATGATGCCTGCAGCTGCAAACATCATCCAGATATCATTTTTTTCACCTGGCGATTCCCTTCACCTGTGGTTCTCAACTCCTGTCCTCAGGACCCATTACAGGCCAGATTTTAAGTATTACCTTGGGGAGATGCAGGCTAGAATACTGCATTCCCTGAGCAGCAATTGCTATCACCTGTGATGTATTTCAGTTAGGCCCCTTTCACACTGGGGCGGGAGGTGCGTCGGCGGTAAAGCGCCGCTATTTTTAGCGGCGCTTTACCGCCAATTTTGCGGCGCTATTCGGCCGCTAGCGGGGTGGTTTTACTCCCCGCTAGCGGCCGAGAAAGGGTTAAAAACCACCGCAAAGCGCCTCTGTAGAGGCGCTTTGCCGGCGGTATCACCGCTGTGCCCCATTGATTTCAATGGGCAGGAGTGGTGGAGGAACGGTATACACACCGCTCCTTCACCGCTCCAAAGATGCTGCTAGCAGGACTTTTTTTACCATCCTGCTAGCGCACCGCTCCAGTGTGAAAGCCCTCGGGGCTTTCACACTGGAGACACAGCAGCGGCTGTTTCAGGTCGGTTTGCAGGCGCTATTTTTAGCGCAACAGCACCTGCAAAACGACCCAGTGTGAAAGGGGTCTTATTTTGCAAACCTGGCCTGTTAGTGGGCCCTGAGGACAGGAGTTGAGTTGGGAACTACTACCCTACACCATAAGAACAATCATAGCAGCTTTTCGGTATTTCTCCGGACTCGCCCGGGCTATCAGCGAGCTGGAGAAGGAATCCGCTGGCGTGGAAGAAAGCCATAGAGAAAACCAAGGGACAGATGGTCCCCGGCAATCTCTATGAGCCTCGGAGGCCCGGGCGCAATGTTGTGATGTCATAAGCCTGAGATCCTAAATATTTTTTATTTTATTTTTTATCTCAGTCTTTCCAGCCTGGAGGAGAGATGTGAGTTCTTATAGACCCCACATCTCTCCATAAAGAGGACCTGTCACGCACTATTCCTATTACAAGGGATGTTTACATTGCTTGTAATAGGAATAAAAGTGCTAAAAAAAAAAAAAAAAATTCAAAGGGAAAGTGTAAAAATTCTATTAAAATAATTAAAAAAAAGACCTCCTCTGTAACTCTAAACAGGTAACCTGTAAAAAAATGTAAAGTGTCGCCTATGGAGATTTTTAAGTATCGAAGTTTGGCGCCATTCCACAAGTGTGCACAATTTTAAAGCATGACATGTGAGGTATCTATTTACTCGGTATTACATCTGTCACATTATACAAAAAAATTGGGCTAACTTTATAGTTTTTTTTTATTCATGAAAGTGTATTTTTCCCCCAAAAAAACAAGTTTTTAAAAAATTACTGCGCAAATACCGTATGACATAAGAAGTTGCAATGATCGCCATTTTATTCCCTAGGGTGTCTGCTAAAAAAAAATATATATATATATAATGTTTGGGAGTTCTGGTTTCCCATGGGTGTACTGGACAGGGAGGAGGGGCCAGGAGCACCGGCGGGGGGACTCGAAAAGAGGAGGTTCTGGGCCGCTCTGTGCAATTCTATTGCACAGAGCAGGTAAGTAAACACATGTTTGTTTTTTTGTTTATTTTATTTTTTCTCAATCACTTAAAAGTTTGCTTTTGGGTTTAATACCACTTTAAAAAGTGTTAGCTGGAGTAAAGTCTCGTACACACGACCGAGTTTCTCGTCAAAAAAACGACAAGAAAACTGCCGAGAGAGCTTTCTTGCCGAGAAAAACGTTCGTGTGTATGGTTTCTTGTCGAGAAAACTGCCAGGAATCTCAACGAGAAAAATAGAGAACCTGCTCTCTATTTTCTCATCAGGATTCACGATTTTCTCGTCGGGTTTCTCGTCGGCCTGTTTTGCGACGAGAAAACCGGTCGCGTGGATGCTTTTCCGAGTCTTAAAAAATCGCGCATGCTCAGAATCAAGTATGAGACGGGAGCGCTCCTTCTGGCAAAACTAGCCTTCGTAAATGAGATAGCACATCCGTCCCGCTGTAACGAACTGAAAGCACAAAGACTGAAAAGCGCGAATCGTCTCTCCCCAAACTTTTACTTCACACGTGGTAACACGAGATCAGCAAAAGCAGCCCAAGGGGTGGCGCCATTGAAATCGAACTTCCCCTTTATACTGCCGTCGTACGTGCTGGACGTGACCGCGCAGAACAACGACGAGATTTGGAATTGACAGTGTGTATGCAAGGAAAGCTCGACAAGAAGCTCGTCGAGAAAATCGACGGGTTTTTTACGACGAGAAACTCTCGTGTGTACGAGGCTTTAGACTTCAATTTGTTAGTCAAGTCCATCTAAGCCCTGGTTAACACAGGTGCGATTTGACATGCGTTTTGGCATGTCAAATCGCATGTCAAATCGGCGGCAATTGCGGAAATCTCTCTCTGTCGCGGCCGAAATCGGGACTGACATGCGGGAGTGAAATCGTGCGAGCTCAGCTGAACTCACAAGGCTTCACTCCTGCAGCTCAATGTGAACCTGGGCTAAATCCGCTAGTTAATCTAACACCCCTCTCCCCAGACTGACAATGCTGCTATCCAAAGGTGTTGCTGTTGCTCCTCCATCCATAAATCGAGGTACATTTTACTACAATGTGGATCGGTCATATTACGTCTTGCATGTTTACATCATTTAAATTATTACATTTTTAACTTTTTAGCTCTGTATCTCAACAAATTCTGAACTTGAATAAACCTGCACATTCTTATCTCTAGAGAGGAAAATTAAAAATTGCATGGAGCTTCCTTCAAAGTATCAGTGCAATTCAAACCGTTTCATTAATTTCCACATTTTAATGAGAATTCAAAATTGAGAATGAGAATTCAAGAGAGAGCTTTAAACACTCGACTTCTGAAATGCTCCAGAATAAATCTCACAGATTGGAAAGTTTATAGCACATTATTAAAGGGACTGTATGCCAAGCTGAAAGCTGAAACTATTACTGAGGCTTCTGGTGTATTCCTACACTGCTTTGATAAAAGTATTCCATTGATTTATTAAAGCGGAGGTCCACCCTGAAAAAATATTTTACATAAAAAATCCTAAAAAAATAAATATTCTCACCCTAAATGCCTGTTGCTATGCGGAAGTCCCCTAATCTGCCTCTAATGTTCCTCTTATCGTCCGCGGTGGGTCTCCTTCTGCTTCCTCTTCTTGTGAATGGGGCGAGCTGCCTTCTGGGAACTGTGTGTATCCCAGGAGGCAAGCCGCCCATTCACAAAGCGCCGTGCGAGTGGCACATGCGCAGTAGGAAACGGGCAGTGAAGTCAGGATGGAGGATCCGGGGCCTGCCAGCAGCGATCGATCGCCGTGGCGGGACCGAGATCGTGGGCGAGTATGACAGGTAAGTGTCCACTTCAGCTCCAGAAGGTTTCTCTTCCTGACCAGGCCATTTTTGCGATACGGCACTGCGTCGCTTTAACTGACAATTGCGCGGTCGTGTGACGCTGTACCCAAATAAAGTTGATGTCCTTTTTTTCCCACAAATGGAGCTTTCTTTTGGTGGTATTTGATCACCTCTGCAGTTTTAATTTTTTGTGCTGTAAGCAAGAAAAGACTGACAGTTTTGAAAAAAAAAAATAAAACTATATTTTTTACTTTCTGTTATAAAACATACCCAATAAAAAAATTGAAAAAATCGAATTCCTTCATCAATAGAGGCCAATCTGTATTCTGCTACATATTTTTGGTAAACAAAATCCCAATAAGTGTATATTGATTTTGTGCAAAAGTTATAGCTTCTGCAAACTATGGGATATTTTTCCGGACTTTTATTTTATTTTATTTTTATTGTTTTTAATAGTGGCGATCAGCGATTTTTAGCGGTACTATGACATTGCGGCAGACAAATCTGGCACTAAGGAAGGCCCCTTTCACACTGGGGCGGGAGGTGCGCTGGCGGTATAGCGCCGCTATTTTTAGCGGCGCTATACTGTCGGAATTGCGGCGGTATTCGGCCGCTAGTGGTGCGGTTTTAACCCCCGCTAGCGGCCAAAAAAAGGGTTAATACCGCCCGCAATGCGCCTCACGGTTTCCCATTGCTTTCAATGGGAAGGAGCGGTAAATACTGCTCCTCTCACCGCTCCAAAGATGCGGCTAGCAGGACTTTTGGAGCGGTCCTGCTAGCGCACCGCTCCAGTGTGAAAGCCCTCGGGGCTTTCACACTGGAGAAGCAGCAGCCGCTGTTTAGGGTCGGTTTGCAGGTGCTATTTTTAACGCAATAGCGCCTGCAAACCGCCCCAGTGTGAAAGGGTCCCAAGTGACACTTTCTTGGGACCAGTGACACCAATACAGTGATCAGTGCTAAAAAATATGCACTGTCACTGTACTAATTACACTGACAGGGAAGGGGTTAACATCAGGGGCGATCAAAGGGTTAAGTGTGTCTTTAGGGCAGGGATATGCAATTAGCGGACCTCCAGCTGTTGCCAAACTACAAGTCCCATCATGCCTCTGCATCGGGTGTCATGCTTGATGCTGTCAGAGTTTCGCTATGCCTCATGGGACTTGTAGTTTGGCAACAGCTGGAGGTCCGCTAATTGCATATCCCTGCTTTAGGGAGTGCTTTCTTACTGTGGGGGGGTGGATGCACTGGATGAAAAGAGATCCGTGTTTCTGATTAGCAGATACACAAGATCTCTCTTTTACTTACTGACAGAACAGCGGTCTGCCTTGTTTACATAGGCAGGCCGCTGCCTTTCTGCCTTTCCTCCGAACTATCGGCGGCCGCCGGACCCGCTGATTGGCTCCCGCTGTGTCCAGTCAAAGTGGGAGCGGCGCGCGTCCCAGATTGCGTGCATAAAATCACGTACAGGTACGTGATTTTGCGCAGCCGGGCCACCCTGCTGCAGTATATATGTGGTGGGCAGTCTGGAAGTTGTTAATAATATGATACCTGACGCCGCCATGTACACAGATATGCTGCCTCACTGAAGTGGGTCTTTATCTGTGAGACCGCATATATTTGTACCCTTCTTTTTTTTTTCTTTTTTTTTTTTTGAGAAAGATGTAAACAAACAAAAGTGTGTAAAAAAAATAAAAAAAAAATAATACAGTTCATCCGGAAAGTATTTACAGTGCATCACTTTTTGGAATTAAATTCATGGAAATTGAATTCATTATTTTCCCCATAATGACAACATGAAAGAAGTTTTTTTTTAAATCCTTTGAAAATTTATTAAAAATATAAAAAAATGAGAAAAAAAAAAACATGTACATAATTATTCACAGCCTTTGTCATGACGCTCAAAATGTAGCTCAGGTGCATCCTGTTTCCACTGATCATCCTTGAGATGTTTCTACAACTTGTTCGGAGTCCACCTTTTGGTAAATTCAGTTGATTGGACATTATCTGGAAAGAGATCTGTCTATATAAGGTCCCACAGTTAACAGTGCATGTCAGAGCACAAACCAAGCCAGGAAAGGGGTTTTAAACCCTCAGTTTTTCATCTTAATGCATTCTATGCATTCATTTGAAAAACCTTCTTTTAGTGTAGCCCTTTTACTTGCCTGAACCCTGCACCAACGTTCATCTGGAACGCATCCGGACTGCGTTTCTATGGCGTGAACTGGCCCTTAGAAATGTGTTTGTTTGAGAAAAAAATTCCATCCTGCTCCTTGGAATTTTCTTGTCACTGCAGTTGAAAATGGTTAATTTGACCCTGCGAACTATTTGAAAATCAAATGAATGTTATTAAGCAATTAAGCTCCGTACCATTTGGCTGCTAAAGGACCAGGTCCCTTTTTGCGATTCGGCACTGCGTCGCTTTAACTGACAATTGCACAGTTGTGCGACGTGGCTCCCATACAAAATTGGCGTCCTTTTTTTCCCACAAATAGAGCTTTCTTTTGGTGGTATTTGATCACCTCTGCGGTTTTAACATTTTTTGCACTATAAACAAAAATAGAGCGACAATTTTGAAAAAAAAATGCAATATGTTTTACTTTTTGCTATAATAAATATCCCCCCCCAAAAATAGAATTTTTTTTTTAATTTTTTCACGGTTTGGGCCGATACGTATTCTTCTACATTTTTTTGGTAAAAAAAATCGCAATAAGCGTATATATTAGGGCTGCAACTAACGATTACTTTCATAATCGATTAGTTGGCCAATTATTGTTTCGATTAATCGATTAATCGGTTAATAACCTTAAAGTAATAGAAAAAGGTAATTTTGCTGCAATTTGCATTTGTTTTGTTTTTTGGGCCAATTTGTTGTTGGGCAGATTAAAAAACACAAATTGCCACAAAAACACATTGCATGCTTTTCTGCAGCTTCTCCATTGAAGTATATTAAACCAAGAAAACAAAATAGCACCATTTTGCGTTAAAAAATAGTCCTTGCCCTTTCCAAATACGCAGCAGCTGAAAAAATCATGGATGTGAACGTGTCCCATAGGAAACCATGCAAATGCTCTGTAGTGTGTTTCTGCAAAAAGCACAAAAAAACCCACAGAGGTGTGACCCGGGCCTGAGATGTTTAGTAACATAATGGGGTTAAAAAACAAAAATTAGTACAAAAAGAGCAAATAATCGCTACTGTAAGGGGCTAATTTTTTACTGTGGGACGGCGAAAGTAATATTTACAGTAGCGATTTGCTCTTTTTGTACTATAAAGGGTTAATTTTAGTTTTTTTAACCCCATTATGTTACTGGCCGATTAATCGATTATGAATATGGTAATCGATTAATTTCATAATCGATTAGTTGTCGATTAATCGATTAGTTGTTTCGGCCCTAGTAGATATTAATTGGTTTGCGCAAAAGTTATAGCATCTACAAAATAGGGGATAGATTTATGCCATTTTTATTATTATTATTATTATTATTATTATTTATTTATTTTACTAGAAATGGCAACGATCAGCGATTTTTATTATGAAAGGAAAAATAGAAAAGCGCCTCTTAGCAAAACAGATTTATTATGTAGCAGACAATTTGTATCAAACACTTACATCATGGTAAGTTTCAGGTGTCATCCAGTAGGATCAATGTTTATATTGCGTCCAGGATCTCTGACGCTAGTCCACGGATTTCCCAGGTCCCGGTTATGGCGGCCGCAAGTAGCCGGGATGCAGGCTGGCTTGTCCGTGATAGGAGACAGCAGCGAAAGATGGCAACGGTCGGTCCGGAGAGGAGCGTCTGACGTCAGCTGGATGGTGCAGGGAACCACAACGCGTTTCAGAGCATGCGCAGCTCTCGTACAGGGCATGCGCGCTCCTTTCTCAAGTGTACAAGGAGACAGGAAGGACGGATGTTTTAAAAGTAATTCTGCCCGTCAGCGCAGCAGAATTCAATAATTGCTATGACAAGTGTGTTGCATGGAACAAAACGGGAGTTTTAACCCCACTAACTTGGGATAGCTTAAATAGCAGAAAAATAATAATAAAATAGAAAATAATAAAATTAATAAAAAAATATATATATAATAAAAATAATAATGATAATAAAGGTAATGAATAGTAATGAAATAATATTGCTCATAATAAAATAATTAAAGAAGTAATGAAATAATATTGCTCATAATAAAATAATTATGAAGTAATTAAGGCATAACGTTTATAATAGCAAAAAATTATTACTGTATGATAAAAGCTTTTTAAGGGAATGTCTATATAGACATTTTAGTGTTAAATTTTTTTTAAAAAAAATTATTAATATATGACAGGGATATGATGCCTGCCAACAAAATATTTGGGTGCAAGCTCTTAAATATTACGATAAATACAATCAAAGTGATAAAATATAATGAGTATGATATAGGCACAGTGAATAATCAGCAATCACTAGTCATTATAGAGGATTATCAGCGTAGCTGTATACAAAACAGAAGGAAATAATAAGAATAAAAAATATATATATATATATATATGCTCGTGTGCCTATGTGTGCCCACGTGCACACACACGTATAAAGGGACACACATACACATATATGCTAGTGCACACAAGCGCTCGCCCACACATGCGTGGAGGCTTGCGCTGTGTAACAGAAGAGCTAAAATTAAAAAATGATAATGGTAATAATAGTATTGTATAATTATAATAAATGATAATAAATGAAGGGATTATATATATGTAAATATGTAAAAAGAAGAAGCCATAAGATTCCTTAATGGAAAAGCACACACATATAGGTGCTAACACTACAATATGTACATGCACAATTGCAACCGTGCATCATAGGGAGAGGGCAAATAAGAAAAGGGGAACATTTTTTAGAGGATCGTGTTAACCTCTAGTTCCTCGCTTAACCCATTCGGCACAAGGGTATCCAGAGTAAAGATCCAATAAGTTTCGCGCTCACACAGTCTGGAAAAACGCTCAGCCTCAGATAGGCCTTTAGGTATGGCTTCTATCACCCAAACCTGTAGGCCCTCCGTGGACTGGCCATGAAATTCCAAGAAGTGCCGTGGTACACTGTGTTCATCACAACCAGTTTCCACAAAGCGACGATGTTTGCCAAAACGCTGTCTTAGTGGGTTAATAGTGCGACCCACATATAGCATTTTGCATGGGCATGTTGGGCAATAAACGACATAATCACTTGAACAGTTGAAAAAATGGTCAAGTTGATAAGTCTTCTCCCTATGAGAGAAGTTTTTTTGTCCATGTTGGACAAAATTGCAAGTTTTGCACAGGGCTTTATTGCATCTATACATCCCTTTAAGGGGGGCCGGACAAATAGCACTAATTGGTTTAGTGTGTTTTAACTTGCTAAGCGCTATTTTGTTTTTTAGAGTCGGTGCCCTTCTGTAGGTAACTTTAGGTTTATCACAAGCAATTGTAGCTAGGTGGGGGTCTTGCTTCAAGATGTTCCAGTGTTTATGAATGATATGTTCCATTTTTCTATACTGTCCATGGAACCCAGTGACAAATCGAACAACCGGTTTTTCTGGCGATTTTATTCTCTTGGGTTTCTTGCGGCCGCCATAACCGGGACCTGGGAAATCCGTGGACTAGCGTCAGAGATCCTGGACGCAATATAAACATTGATCCTACTGGATGACACCTGAAACTTACCATGATGTAAGTGATTGATACAAATTGTCTGCTACATAATAAATCTGTTTTGCTAAGAGGCGCTTTTCTATTTTTCCTTTCATGTCATTTTCCTTGAGTCGGCTTCAACTTGGAGAAGAGCTGCCCTGGGCAACTGAGTTTTTATTAAAGACTTCCTATCCACAATTGTTACTATAGAGTTTTTCAAAACCTTATGCTACCTGCCATCCCTTGGTAACAATAATAACTTTATGTCCACCCGATTGGAATACTTTTTTTTGTTTTTTGATTTTCAACCTTTGTATAATATCCTTTACACATTTAGGATTAATAGTGTTTGTCTGTGCAGGCTTCCCAAGCGCTTGCATTTGCTAGCGATTTTTATTATGACTGTGACATTATGGCGGACACATCGTACACTTTTGACACATTTTTGGGACCATTGTTATTTTTACAGCGATCAGTGCTATAAAAATGCACTGATTACTGTGAAAATGACACTGGCAGTGAATGGGGTTAACCACTTGGTGGCGCTGTATGGGTTAAGTGTGACCTGGGGAGTGCTTCTAACTGTAGGGGGGATGGGCTGTGTGTGACAAGACAGTGATCACCGCTTCCGATTACAGGGAGCGGTGATCAGTGTCATTGTCACTAGGCAGAGCGGTAGAGATGCTTGTTTACATCAGCATCTCCCCGTTCTTCCTCACCGTCAGAAGATTGCGGGTATCCCCGCGGCAATTGAGTCTGCAGGACCCGCGGCAGGCGCACGCGCGTCCACAATGCCGCTTCCTTAAAGGGGATGTATATATACGTCCTTCTGCCCAGGAGTGCCATTCTGTCGACGTATAAGTGCGTGCGGCGGTCGGCAAGTGGTTAAAAGATTTTTTTTTTTTTTTATTCTACTAGTGTATGGCCAGCTTTACTTTAATGCTATCCATTGCTAAACTGAGCGCTGACAAGAAGTGGCTCGGATCTTTATGCCACCAATTATTATATCAAACAAATACAAAGAGATTTCCAAGCTCAAACTTACCAACCAGCAAGCGTAAGCTACAGGCCCCGGGTTAGAGTTAGATCACTTTCACACTGAGGCGCCTTTCAGGCGTTTTCACGCTAAAAACAGCGCCTGAAAAGCTCACAAAAACGTATTTCCATTAAAATCAATGAATGCTTTCACACTGGGGCAGTGTTGTGAAAAACTCCCCTCTCTATTGAAATGAATAGAAAGCACCTTAAAAGCGCTTCAAAAGCGCTCAGTGTTTTTACTGGCGGCTTCGAAGCTCCTCAGTGTGAAAGTGGCCTAAGGGACTACAGGAAATGGGGTGCTTTGGCGGGGCCTGTAGCTTACGCATGTATTTGCAAATGTGTGCAACTAAACCCTCATGCCGCGTACACACGACCGCTTTTCTCGACGAGAAAAACGGCATTTTTTTTTTTCGCTGAGAAAAACGATCGTCTGTGGGCTTTATGTCGTTTTTCTCGTTGAGAAAAACGGCAGAAAAAACGACGAGAAAAATTAGAACATGTTCTAAATTTTCTCATCGTTTTTTTCCATCATTTTTTTCCGCGGCAGTTTTCCCATAGGGAGACACTGCCGCGGAGCCCACAGACGGTCGTTTTTCTCGTCAAGAGAAAAAATGACGGGAAAAACTACCGTGTGTAGGGAACCCTTGGAACAGAAGCGGTTCCCTCCGAGAACCAAGCAATCTGTTGGATCGTTCGGTTCTCATCGTTAGAGCCGGCGGGGGACAGATGCAGCATTGGACCGATGCTGCATCCACCTAGTCCATACTTCTCTTTTAAGGAATAATGGCATTGCCACACACCTGCTAAAGGGCAACGTGTGTGATTTTGCGTGCATTACTGTAATGTAGAAATGTGAACCTAGCCTTCGTCATATAGCAGCTGGTGTTTAGAAATACGTACAGGGACTGAGTACCCAGAATGGTGCAATGACAGAGAGAGCAGACCCTGGTGAAAAGGAGAAGGAAGAACCCAACATTTTAGGGGCGCAGAAACCTCTGTTCTCAAGAACCTCCAGCTTCTTGGGGAAGGAGGATTCTATATGCCCAAACGTTGGGTTCTTCCTCATCCTCTCTCTTTTCTATCATTGCAGTACGGGAAGTTCTCATCTCACAGCCAGAACACAAGGATGTATACTGTATGTTGCTGAGGTTGTATACAGTATATACAGCGTGAACACTTGTTAGCATAGGAAATATTTAGTTTGGACCACATTGGCCCAAATAAACAATTTGTAACAAGTGACAGCAAGGCTGGAGGTCAGCTTTAAGAACACCAGCTGCTATATGACTAAGCGGTGCTTACTTTACCTGTATACATGTATTCTTTTTGGCTACAGTTCGAAATTAACAGTGTAGCACAGGGTTTCTCAACCGGAGTTCCTCCAGAACAGGGTTTCATGGAACCCTAGGGTTCCTCTACAGCAGGGGTCCCAAACTTTCTAATCGAAGGGCTGGTTTAGGGGGGCTGTAGTGGCCAGTGGAAGTAAGAATTGCCCCAGCATCAGTGGGAGTAAAACAATTACATAGTGCCTGTAGTCAGTAGGAGGAGTAGTGCCCCATCATTGGTACCAGTGAGAGGAATTGTGCCCCATTGCTGGTGTCAGTGGAAGGAATAGTATCCCATCATTGGTGTCAGTGGAAGGAAAATTCCTTCTGTCCCTGCATAAAATGTCATTTTTGAAGGAAAAAAAAGTCATTTAAAACTCACTCGCGGCTATTAATGAATTGTCGGCTCCCGGCAATACATACAAAAGTCATTGATAAAAAATAAAGCGTGGGGGTCCCCCAGAATTCAATTACCAGGCCCTTCAGGTCTGGTATAGATATTAAGGGGAACCCCGCCGCAAATTAAAAAAAAAAATGCGTGCGGTTCCCCCAAATATCCATACCAGGCCCTTCAGATCTGGCATGGATTCTAAGGGGAACTCGACCCCAAATTTAAAAAAAAATGGCGTGGAGTCCCCCCAAAAATCCATACCAGACCCTTATCCGAGCACGCAACCTGGCAGGCCGCAGGAAAAGAGGGGGGAAGAGAGAGCGCCCCTCCTGAACCGTACCAGGCCACATGCTCTCAACATGGGGAGGATGTCCCCATGTTGATGGGGACAAGGGCCTCATCCCCACAACCCTTGCCCGGTGGTTGTGGGGGTCTGCGGGCGGGGGCTTATCGGAATCTGGAAGACCCCTTTAACAAAGGGGACCCCCAGATCCCGGCCCCCCCTATGTGAATTGGTAAGGGGTACATTGTACCCCTACCATTTCACGAAGAAAGTGTCAAAAAATTTTAAAAAAAAACACACACACCTTGGAAAAGTCCTTTATTAAAAAATAAAAATAAATTTAAAAAAAACATTCCAGAGGTGAAATCCAGTGTCCCGCGGCGATCCGATGTCCAGCGCTGTCCGTCATTGGCTGAGCCTGAGCGGACCTGATGGGGAACTTCCTCCGCAGTCTATTACATGTATAGACCCGCCCCTTCTAAAGTTCACCATCAGGTCCGCTCAGCCAATGACTCGGTGTAAGGCTGAGGACCTGATGCGGAACATGAGAAGGGGCGGGTCTATACATGTATTACACAGTGAGGGAAGTTTCCCATCAGGTCCACCCCCTCGGTATGTCAGACCCCGCCTACGTCATTGGCCTGAGCGGACCTGATGGGGAACTTCCTTCACTGTGTAAATTTAAATTAGAACTTTAGAAGGGGCGGGTCTATACATGTAATAGACTGCGGAGGAAGTTCCCCATCAGGTCCGCTCAGGCTCAGCCAATGACAGACAGCGCTGGACATCGGATCGCCGCGGGACACTGGATTTCACCGCTGGAATGTTTTATTTTTTATTTTTTTTAATAAAGGACTTTTCCAAAGTGTGTGTGTGTTTTTTTTTTTTTTTTAATTTTTTTACACTTTCTTCGTGAAATGGTAGGGGTACAATGTACCCCTTACCAATTCACATAGGGGGGGGCGGGATCTGGGGGTCCCTTTGTTAAAGGGGTCTTCCAGATTCCGATAAGCCCCCCCGCTGGTAGATCCCCACAACCACCGGGCAAGGGTTGTGGGGATGAGGCCCTTGTCCCCATCAACATGGGGACATCCTCTACATGTTGAGGGCATGTGGCCTGGTACGGTTCAGGAGGGGGGGCGCTCTCTCGTCCCCCCCTCTTTCCCTGCGGCCTGCCAGGTTGCGTGCTCGGATAAGGGTCTGGTATGGATTTTTGGGGGGACTCCATGCCATTTTTAAAAAAAAATTTGGGGTGGAGTTTCCCTTAAAATCCATGCCAGATCTGAAGGGCCTGGAATGGATATTTGGGGGAACCGCACGCATTTTTTTTTAAATTTGCGGCGGGGTTCCCCTTAATATCTATACCAGACCTGAAGGGCTTGGTAATTGAATTCTGGGGGACCCCCACGCTTTTTTTTTTTATCAATGACTTTTGTATGTATTGCCGGGAGCCGACAATTCATTAATAGCCAAGAGCGAGTTTTAAATGACTTTTTTTTCCTTCAGAAATGACATTTTATGCAGGGACAGTTCTAAGCACGGGAAACATGCGCCACTTTACATGCATATCATACACACCCCCCAGGTACGAAATTTAAAGGAATATTTCACTTTTGTTGTTTCACTTTAAGCATTATTAAAATCGCTGCTCCCGAAAAAACATCCGTTTTTAAAACTTTTTTTTGCATTGATACATGTCCCCTGGGACAGGACCCGGGTCCCCAAACACTTTTTAGGACAATAACTTGCATATAAGCCTTCATAATTAGCACTTTAGATTTCTCCCATAGACTTTTCGAATTTGCCGCGAACACCCCAATTTGTTCGCTGTTGGGCGAACAGGCAATGTTCGAGTCGAACATGAGTTCGACTCGAACTCGAAGCTCATCCCTAGTTGTCAGTGGGAAGAATAGTGCCCCAAGGGCCAGGATAAGGCACGCAAAGGGCTGCAGTTTGGAGACCACTGCTGTAGAGGTTGCTAGGGGGTTCCTTGAGCAATTTCTGACTCTCAGATAGGTTTTTACTGACACCATTGATCTTTTTAGCTGTCTGAAAGGAGGTAATTCTTCCCAATGTCCACAATTTTAAGGAGCATTCTTCCCATTGACCACCATGCTAATGTATCATGAGTTGTAGATATAGGAATTATTAGTATAGGTTCACTGAGACTAGAAAAAATATTTCAAGGGCTGTTCCCCTGTCCTGAAAAGGTTGAGAGTTCCCACTGACACCATTGATCTTTTTAACTATCTATAACAGTGGTTCTCAACTCCTGTCCTCAGGACCCACTAACAGGCCAGATTTTAAATATTACCTTGGTGAGATGCAGACTAGAATACTGCAATCCCTGAGCAGCAAATTATATCACCTGTGATGCATTTCAGTTATCTTGCAAACATGGCCTGTTGGTGGGCCCTGAGGACTGGAGTTGAGAACCACTGATCTATAAGGAGGTGATTTTTCCCAATGTCCACAAGTGTAAGAAACATTCTTCCCACTGACCATCACACTAATATACAGTATCTCACAAAAGTCAGTACACACTCACATTTTTGTAAATATCTTAACAGGGCTTGACAAATTTGCTTGGAATCTAGGAGCCAGCTAAAAAAGTTAGGAGCCAGTCTTTCGGCTGCTGATTTTCCAGCATGCTCGTCGAACAGCCGGCTTCTTTTTGACCTGCTGCCATACACACGAGCTGAATGGCGGCCCACTTCAGCGCAGACCCCCCCTTCAGCACAGACACCCCCCCCTTCAGCACAGACACCCCCCCCCTTCAGCACAGACACCCCCCCCCTTCAGCACAGACACCCCCCCCCTTCAGCACAGACACCCCCCCTTCAGCACAGACACCCCCCCTTCAGCACAGACACCCCCCCTTCAGCACAGACACCCCCCCTTCAGCACAGACACCCCCCCTTCAGCACAGACACCCCCCCTTCAGCACAGACACCCCCCCCTTCAGCACAGACACCCCCCCCTTCAGCACAGACACCCCCCCCTTCAGCACAGACACCCCCCCCTTCAGCACAGACACCCCCCCCTTCAGCACAGACACCCCCCCCTTCAGCACAGACACCCCCCCTTCAGCACAGACACCCCCCCCTTCAGCACAGACACCCCCCCCTTCAGCACAGACACCCCCCTTCAGCACAGACACCCCCCCCCCTTCAGCACAGACACCCCCCCCCCTTCAGCACAGACACCCCCCCCTTCAGCACAGACACCCCCCCCCTTCAGCACAGACACCCCCCCCCTTCAGCACAGACACCCCCCCCCTTCAGCACAGACACCCCCCCCTTCAGCACAGACACCCCCCCTTCAGCACAGACACCCCCCCCTTCAGCACAGACACCCCCCCCTTCAGCACAGACACCCCCCCCCTTCAGCACAGACACCCCCCCCTTCAGCACAGACACCCCCCCCTTCAGCACAGACACCCCCCCCCCTTCAGCACAGACACCCCCCCCCTTCAGCACAGACACCCCCCCCCTTCAGCACAGACACCCCCCCCCTTCAGCACAGACACCCCCCCCCCTTCAGCACAGACACCCCCCCCCTTCAGCACAGACACCCCCCCCCTTCAGCACAGACACCCCCCCCCTTCAGCACAGACACCCCCCCCCCTTCAGCACAGACGGACCCCCCTTCCGCACAGACGGACCCCCCTTCCGCACAGACGGACCCCCCTTCCGCACAGACACCCCCCCTTCCGCACAGACACCCCCCCTTCCGCACAGACACCCCCCCCTTCCGCACAGATGTACCCCCCATTCCGCACAGAACCCCCTTCAGCACAGATGGACCCCCCCGTTCCGCACAGACCCCCCTTCAGCACAGATGGACCCCCCATTCCGCACAGAACCCCCTTCAGCACAGATGGACCCCCCCGTTCCGCACAGACCCCCCCTTCAGCACAGATGGACCCCCCTATTCCGCATAGCCACAGACCTCTCCCTTCAGCACAGATGGACCCCCCCCATCCCATTCAGTATCTCAGATCAGCACAGACACCCCATTCCGCAAAGATGTACCCCCCTTCAGCACAGATGGACCCCCTTCAGCACAGATGGACCCCCCCTTCCGCACAGACCCCCCCCCTTCCGCACAGACACCCCCCCCTTCCGCACAGACACCCCCCCCTTCCGCACAGACACCCCCCCTTCCGCACAGACACCCCCCCCTTCAGCACAGACACCCCCCCTTCCGCACACACCCCCCTTCAGCAAAGATGTACCCCCCATTCCGCACAGAACCCCCTTCAGCACAGATGGACCCCCCTATTCCGCATAGCCACAGACCTCTCCCTTCAGCACAGATGGACCCCCCCATCCCATTCAGTATCTCAGATCAGCGCGGCACAGGCACAGCAGGTCCCCTCCCCTGTGTACACATAAACACTGGAGGGGGAGGCAGCCCGGGACCGCTCAGACAGCCCGCGGCCGCGAGAGAAGGGGATGGTTGGTTAGGTGCAGTGGTGTCACCCCGCACCAGACCACCGCCCCCCCCTCCTGCAACGCAACGGCCAGCAGCTTGCCTCTCTCTCCCTGTTCTAACCTGCCTCTCACCGCGGCGCTGTCACTGCTTCAGTCGCGGAGGGGGGGGGGCGTACAGGGACAAGACACCTCCTGCAGTACAGCCTAGGAGCCAGGTCGCTAATTCTAGTCGCCAATGCGACCTGGCGCCTGGGGTTTATCGAGCCCTGTTTTATATGTTTTCATGTGACAACACTGAAGAAATTACACTTTTCTACAATGTAAAGTAGTGAGTGTACAGCTTCCAATTCATACCTGAGACCTTGTAACACTAACGAGTCACTTGACAACTGGGAGGGAAAAAGGCTAATTGGGCCCAATTTGGACATTTTCCACTTAGGGGTGTACTCACTTTTGTTGCCAGCGGTTTAGACATTAAAGGGACACTAAAGCTTCCCTTTTTTTTGCACAAAAAAAACAAACATTTTATACTTGCCTCCACTGTGCAGCTCGTTTTGCACACAGTGGCCCCAATCCTGTTCTTCTGGGGTCCCTCTGCGGCTGTCTCGGCTCCTCCCCGCAAGGACTCCACACCTTCATGCGAGCGAGCTCGCATGGTGTGGAGTTATTGCGGGCGCGCTCCCGTGATACAGTGGCGGCCATAGCCAATGGCTGCCCTGCTTTCAATACATCCAGTGTAGCCAATCGGCGGCCAGGCTAGGAACCGAAGAGGATGACGGGGACGAGCGCGGGACTTTCGAGGGGCCAGGTAAGTAAAACGGGGGCTCGGAGGGGGGCCGGTACTGTCGGATGTTTTTTCACCTTAACCACTTAACGACCGGCCACTGTAAAAATACATCGGCAGAATGGCACCGACAGGCAGAATCACGTATATCTACGTGATCGCCTTTGCATAGTTGGGGGGTCCGAGCGGACCCCCCTTCTGTACAGTGAGCGGTGGTTAAGTGTTCGGGAGCGATCCGGGATGAGGGGACGGCCGTTCGATTCCGGCCACCCCCTCGCGATCGCTCCCGGCGAATGAGAGAGCTTCCCTGCCTGTGTAATGTTTACACAGGCAGAGGAAGTGATGTCATCTCTCCTGCGGCGCTCACATATACCGAGCGCCGCACAGGAGAAGATGCCAGGTTAGTGCACAAAACACTACACTGACACCAGGACACATAGGCACATAAATCGCCCCCCCCAGATCAGCCCCCAGTCACAGTGTCACTGATTGCAGTGATCAGTAAATAAATGGTCACTGCAATCAGTGACATTTGTGACTGTAAAAGTGTCACTAAAGTTAGTTTTAGGTCCAGTGTAGCCCCCTACCCCCCCATATAAAGGTTTAACCCCCTTGATCGCCCCCCAGGTAACCCTTTCACCCCCTATCACCACTGTCGCTAAGCAATAGTTTTTCTGATCGCTGTCTTAGTGTCGGTGATGCCGATCGGTAGCCAGTAATTTTTTTTAGGTTCGCCGCAGGTTTTTATAGCGTCAGGTACCCCCATATATTATCTAATAAAGGTTTAACCCCCTTGATCGCCCCCAGGTAACCCTTTCACCCCCTATCACCACTGTCGCTAAGCAATAGTTTTTCTGATCGCTGTCTTAGTGTCGGTGATGCCGATCGGTAGCCAGTAATTTTTTTTAGGTTCCCCGTCAGGTTTTTATATAGCGTCAGGTACCCCCATATATTACCTAATAAAGGTTTTAATTGCTCCTAGTTAACCCTTTCACCAGTGATCACCATATAAGTGTAATGGGTGACGCTGGTTAGTTAGTTTGCTTTTTATAGTGTCAGGGCATATAACCCAATAAAGGTTTAACCCCCTGATCGCCCGGCGGGTGATATCAATTAGGTTTTAGCGTCAGAGAGGGTCTGCGTCACACCTCAGGCAGCGTCAGGTTAGTGCCAGTAGCGCTAACACCCACGCGTGAAGCATACACCTCCCTTAGTGGTATCGTATCTGAACAGATCAATATCTGATCTGATCAGATCTATACTAGCGTCCCCAGCAGTTTAGGGTTCCCAAAAGCGCAGTGTTAGCGGGATCAGCCCAGATACCTGCTAGCACCTGCGTTTTGCCCCCCGTCCAGCCCAGGCCACCCAAGTGCAGTATCGATCGATCACTGTCCCTTACAAAACACAACACACATAACTGCAGCGTTCGCAGAGACAGGCCTGATCCCTGCGACTCCAGTGCTGTAGGAGGTGATTTCACCACCAGAGTTAAAAAAAAAAAGCATATATGCCGAAGCATTGGGGCAGCAGGGGCGGAGGAGTGATTTTGCTCCTAATGCCGCATACATATGGTCGAAATTCCGACGGAGGCTTGCCCGTGGAAAAGTCAGACCGTGTGTACGCGGCATAACTTTTGCGGGAAGATGCCCCCATGCTTCGGCATATATAAATGGTGCATGTATGCCCATCATTAGAAGTGGGTGGATGAAGGGCGGTATTCTAATGGTGGGCATACCCACCGATCAATCTCTTTTTTTCGTTCAGCCAACAGGCTGCATGAAAAAAAAGATTACAATACATGTCCAACAAGGACCAGCAACGTACTGGTATGTTGCTGGACTTTGAATGTTTATACCAGAATGATGCCTGCGGGTTTAGGTATCATCTTGGTATCATTCTTTTCAGCCAGCGGCCGGCTTTCATGTAAAAGCAATCCTAGTGGCTAATTAGCCTCTGGACTGCTTTTACAAGCAGTGGGAGGGAATGTCCCCCCCCCCCCGGATATAAAAAGCGCCATTGGGAAATTGGGAAAGCATTTTATCACACCGATCTTGGTGTGGTCAGATGCTTTGAGGGCAGAGGAAAGATCTAGGGTCCAATAGACCCCAGTTTTTTCAAAAAAAGAGTACCTGTCACTACCTATTGCTATCATAGGGGATATTTACATTCCCTGAGATAACAATAAAAATGATAACAAATAAATAAATATGGAAGCAACAGTTTAAAAATAAAATAAAAAAGCAAAATTAATAAAAAAAAAAAAAAAAAAAAAGCACCCCTGTCCTGCTCTTGCCCAATGGCGAACGCAAGCGTCGGTCTGGCATCATATGTAAACAGCAATTGCATCATGCATGTGAGGTATCACCGCGAAGGTCAGATCGAGGGCAGTAATTTTAGCAGTAGACCTCCTCTGTAAATCTAACGTGGTAACCTGTACAGGCTTTTAAATGCTTTTAAAAATGTATGTAGTTTGTCGCCAATGCGCGTTTGTGCGAAATTTTAAAGCATGTCGTGTTTGGTATCTATGTACTCGGCCTAAGATCATCTTTTTTATTTCATCAAACATTTGGGCAATATAGTGTGTTTTAGTGCATTAAAATTAAAAAAAGTGTATTTTTTCCCCAAAAAATGCGTTTGAAAAATCGCTGCGCAAATACTGTGTAGAAAAAAAAAATGCAACACCCACCATTTTAATCTGTAGGGCCTTTGCTTTAAAAATATATATAATGTTTGGGGGTTCAACATAATTTTCTTGCAAAAAAAAAAAATGTTTTCATCTAAACAAAAAGTGTCAAAAAGGGCTTTGTCTTCAAGTGGTTAGAAGAGTGGATGTAAGCTTCCTAATGTTGTGTATAAAATGCCAGAACAGTTCAAAACCCCCCCAAATGACCCCATTTTGGAAAGTAGACACCCCAAGCTATATACTGAGAGGCATGTCGAGTCCATGGAATATTTTATATGTTGACACAAGTTGCGGAAAAAGACAATTTATTTTTATTTATTTTTTTGCACAAAGTTGTCACTAAATGATATATTGCTCAAACATGTCATTGGCATATGTGGAATTACACCCCAAAATACATTCTGTTGCTTCTCCTGAGTACGGGGATACCACATGTGTGAGACTTTTTGGGAGCCTAGCCGTGTACGGGACCCCAAAACCAAGCACCGCCTTCAGGCTTTCTAAGGGTGTAAATTTTTGATTTCACTTCTCACTACTTATCACAGTTTCGGAGGCCATGGAATGCCCAGATGGCACAAACCCCCCCCCAAATGACCCCATTTTGGAAAGTAGACACCCCAAGCTATTTGCTGAGAGGTATGGTGAGTATTTTGCAGATCTCGCTTTTTGTCACAAAGTTTTGAAAATTGGAAAAAAAAAAAAAAATTTCTTTCTTCATTTTGAAAAACAAATGAGAGCTGTAAAATACTCACCATGCCTCT
This sequence comes from Rana muscosa, assembly GCA_029206835.1. Taxonomy (NCBI): domain Eukaryota; kingdom Metazoa; phylum Chordata; class Amphibia; order Anura; family Ranidae; genus Rana; species Rana muscosa. The sequence continues at coordinate 1,036,133,580 of CM055117.1, forward strand.
CAGCAAATAGCTTGGGGTGTCTACTTTCCAAAATGGGGTCATTTGGGGGAGTTTTGTGCTATTTTGGCATTTTATGGCCTTCGAAACTGTGATAGGTAGTGAGGAGTGAAATCAAAAATTTGTGCCTAGAAATCCTGAAGGTGGTGCTTGGTTTTCGGGGTCCCGTACGCGGCTAGGCTCCTAAAAAGTCCCACACATGTGGTATCCCCGTACTCAGGAGAAGCAGCAAAATGTATTTTGGGGTGTAATTCCACATATAACCATGGCATGTGTGAGCAATATATCATTTAGTGACAACTTTTTGTAATTTTTATTTATTTTTTGTCATTCAATCACTTGGGACGAAAAAAAAAAATATTCAATGGGCTCAACAGGCCTCTCAGCAATTTCCTTGGGGTGTCTACTTTCTAAAATGGGGTCATTTGGGGGTGTTTTGTACTATTTTGGCTTTTTATGGCCTTCAAAACTGTGATAAGTAGTGAGGAGTGAAATCAAAAATTTGCGCCCTTAGAAATCCTGAAGGCGGTGCTTGGTTTTCGGGGTCCCGTACGCGGCTAGGCTCCTAAAAAGTCCCACACATGTGGTATCCCCGTACTCAGGAGAAGCAGCAAAATGTATTTTGGGGTGCAATTCCACATATAACCATGGCATGTGTAAGCAATATATAATTTAGTGACAACGTTTTTGTAATTTTTTTTTTTTGTCATTATTCAATCACCAAAAAAAATAATAATATCCAATGGGCTCAACATGCCTCTCAGCAATTTCCTTGGGATGTCTACTTTCCAAAATGGGGTCATTTGGGGGGGGGGTTTGTACTGCCCTGCCATTTTAGCACCTCAAGAAATGAGATAGGCAGTCATAAACTAAAAGCTGTATAAATTCCAGAAAATGTACCCTAGTTTGTAGACGCTATAACTTTTGCGCAAACCGATAAATATACGCTTATTGACATTTTTTTTTACTAAAGACATGTGGCTGAATACATTTTGGCCTAAATGTATGACTAAAATTGAGTTTATTCAATTTTTCTTATAACAAAAAGTAGAAAATATCATTTTTTTTCAAAATTTTCGGTCTTTTTCCATTTATATCGCAAAAAATAAAAATCGCAGAGGCAATCGAATACCATTAAAATAAAGCTCTATTTGTGGGAAGAAAAGGACGCAAATTTTGTTTGGGTACAACATTGCATGTCCACACAATTTACAGTTAAAGCAGCACAGTGCAAAATTCTGAAATCACCTCTGGTCCTTTAGCTACCAAATGGTCAGGGGCTTAAGTGGTTAATGCATAGGATGCATTAAGGTAAAAAAATATGTACCTTTACAACCCTTTTAATGGCTGTGTGTTGAGCTATTTTGAGCGGACAGCAAATTTACACTGTTATACAAGCTGTACACTCACTACTGTACATTGTAGCAAAGTGTAATTTCTTCAGTGTTGTCACATAAAAAGATATAATAAAATATTTACAAAAATGTGAGAGGTGTACTTACTTTTGTGAGATACTGTATCATTAGTTGAAGCTATAGTCATTTTTGGCAGGGGTACCGTGAGAGTTGACAGTTATTTCAAAGGTTCCTCTGTGTTGAAAAGGTTGAGAAAGGCTGGTCTAGCAGATACAGTACCTTTGCTATATTATGCTTAACCACTTCAGATCCGCGCTATAGCCGAAAGACGGCCGCAGCGTGGACCTGAACTGCCGGGAGGCCGTCCTAGAACGTCCTCCTGTTTACTTCCACGTTGCGCGCCGCCGCTTGTGCGCATCGGGGAATAGCTGTGTCACGCGGGTGCCGATGCGCGTGCCTGGCGGCCTCGATGTCCGCGCGATCGGCAGTCACAGAGCCAGGGACGTGGATCTCTGTGTGTGTGTATCTGTGTGTGTCTCTGGAGCCAATGGCTGCACTGCTATCAATCTATCCAATCAACAGACGGGACCCTGTGGAGAGAGGTCCAAAACAAAGTTCCGGATGGCTAATTTAATGTCCGCAACACAGGGGGAGTCCTTGAGCAGATTGTAATTTAAACACCAAGAAAAACCCCTACGGGATTTGCGTAAATGATCTAAAGCAAGGTATACAGGGGCATGGTCCGAGTATTGAAGCCTATGAAGGTCTCGCTTGTAACCCCAGAGAACAGCCCTAAGGTCGATAGGAGAAAGGTCCTGTTCAACTATCGTAGAGACCTTGGAAAAAGGTTGGGGGAACCATTCCAACACCCGTACCAGGACAGTAGCTCTATGGTATAATAATAAGTCCGACAGGTGTTTTATCCAAATCCGTTGCTTTTTTGGGATATATGGTGGACAGAGCAGTTTTCAAGATATAGGATGACTTATCAGAGGGTGGGGAGGTAGATGACTTCCGCTCTGGATGTTGGGGTATATTATATAATTGCGAGTAATAGTGGCTAAAGGCGTCTGAGATGCTTTGAGTGTTACATGCCCTCTGTTGGGCAGAGTTATGAATAAGTGTTATGGGGTGGCGCGGTGGGCGTGGGTGGAGTAACCTGGCTAAATGGCCACATTTATTAGCTAGTGAGTAATGATAGTTGCAGCCTTTGTCACGTGCAATGAGGGAATGAGAGTCACGTAATTGGAGTAAGTCCCTGCATGCATTGGAGAGATCCACATAGACAGGCAGAATTCAGAGTCTGCCTATGTGTAGTCTCCAGTGAAGCAATAGTAGCATGTAATTTCCATCGTACGGGGCCCTCTTTAGTCGGGAACCATGCTGAATAAAGACACCCCGAATAACACATTTCAAGGCTTCCCACTGTGTCAGTGGATTAGTGTCATCAGACCTATGGTCCAAAACAAAGTTCCGGATGGCTAATTTAATGTCAGCAATATAGGGGGAGTCCTGAGCAGATTGTCATTTAAACGCCAAGAAAAACCCCTACGGGATTTGGGTAAATGATCTAAAGCGAGGTGTACAGGGCATGGTCCTACCAAAGAAGATTACTGAGATGTTCACACGGAACATCTAAAAGGGATTGGGACACAAAAAAATTATCAATGCGACTAGGGTTGTCCCGATACCGATACTAGTATCGGTATCGGGACCGATACCAAGCATTTGCGCGAGTACTTGTACTCGCGCAAATGCTCCCGATGCCAGTCCGATACTTTTTTTTTTTCTCAGAGCGGGGGGTGGAGAGCAGGGCGGAGACCGGGGCGGAGAGTGTGCGGCGGGGGGCGGAGAGTGTGCGGCGCGGGACGGAGAGCAGGGCGGAGAGCGTGGCGGGGGCGGAGACCAGGGCGGAGAGCGGGGCGGGGGGCGGAGACCAAGACGGAGAGCGTGGCAGAGACCAGAGCGGGTCTTCAGGCGGGTAAGTAAAAGATCCAATTGCCTTGCCTGTCTGCTGCTCAAATGCTACCTGTGCCCCCTTCACCTCCATGCCGCTGTGCCCCCTTCACTTCCATGCCGCTGTTCCCCCTTCACCTCCATGCCGCCGTCCCCCTCCGTGCTGCCGCCCCCTCCGTGCTCCTCCTCCACCCCCTTGGTATCTCAGGATGGAGAGCGGAGGTAGGAGCCGATAAATCCGGCTCCTTACTTGTCAGAATGTACCGAGTCATCACTGACTCTGTCCATTCACATAACTGAAACATCGTAAACTGTGTTTACAATGTTTCAGTTTATGAATGGAGAGGAGCCGCTGTCTTCTCTCCATTCATTTTCAGCGCAGCAGAGGCTGATGAGAAAGGGACTGGGGAATATGTGTCCCTAGTCCCTTTCTCTGTCTCAAAGGGGAGATGTCAGAGGTCTGTTAAGACCCCTGATATCTCACCAAAGCCCCCCACAACAGGGCTGATAAAAAAAAAAGAATAAAATAAAAATGAATTGTAAAAAAAAGAAAAGAAAAGAAAACACACACACTGACACTGTCCACCCCCCCCCCCCTCTTAAAAAAATAAAGCATTGTAAAAAATAAATAAATAAAATAAATAGTAAAAAAAAAAAAAAAAACTCTGACACATGAGATTAAAAAAAGTATCGGTATTCGGTATCGGTTCGGCGAGTACTTGAAAAAAAGTATCGGTACTTGTACTCGGTCTTAAAAAAGTTGGTATCGGGACAACCCTAAATGCGACTATATGAGTTGTGAGCGAACCGAATAGTAACTGTAGTGCCTCTCCAAGGGATGTTGAGTGTGCCAGACATCTACTAGGTGTGCGTTGTGTAGACGTGATTTAATGTGCGTCAATGCAGAATGGGCAACAGAGGACTTACCAGATGAAGCATCCACGATAGAGGAAAGAGCCACGTTAAAATCTCCTTCCAATATGAAACAGGGACCACCAAAACAGGATCATTCTGTCAAAGACCGCAGCCAGGAAGCTGCCCTGTTCTTGATTGGGACCATATACGTTTGCCACTGTAAAAATAGAAGTTTGGTATTTCAATTTAAGAACGATAAATCGACTAGAGGGATCAATAAGGCCAAATTATTTATGAAAAGCTATTGATATTCCTTTCGACTTGGCCTGCGGGTTAGTGCTATAATACCAAGTAGGATAGAAGCGGTTACGGAGGGCAGGGATACTATGAGAGCGAAAATTAGTTTCTTGCAGAAACAAGATTTTAGTACGTGTCTTATGAAAATGATAGAGTATCTGGCTTCGCTTCTCCGGAGTGTTAAAACCTCTACAGTTGTAAGAAAAAGTAACAGGGCTATGTACTGCCATTACTATGGTAACAGTGGGAGGGGACAAACCAACTTGGAAAGTCCCTAAAAAAACAATGTCGGATCATGGGGGAGCTTAAGACAGAAAGCGCAGGAAAAAATAGAGAGGGGAAGTAGAACAGAGACAAGATAGAGAAAAGAGGAGAAAGACAAAGAGCAGATAGGTGGTGTCCCTTATCCCACTGGCTGGGTAGGAAAAGATGTAAACATATGAGAAAAGGAGACCACCAGTGATTGAGATAAAACAGGGCACTAGGCAATAGCACTCAAAATCAAAGGTAAATACATCCAAAAATAACAAAACAGTCTTATCGGTAAACAGTGCATCACAAGGCACTGTAAGGCCTAAGGGGGGTGTCGTGGAAGGCGCATTAAAACAGCTCCCGATTCCAGCCACCCACAGGATAATAATAAACAAAATGAAGGAAAAAAATGAGGGAACTTCAAACATTTAGGAATAATGGGTTAGTGCAACCTTTAGGGGAGAATGTACACGTGTGTGTGTGTGTCTGTGTGTATATAGAAAATAGCACTGTATGAAACTATACTTTCCTGGAGTAGTGTCTTGCAAGATCGCTGTGATATCATGACAGGAAAAAAATATAAGGACTACGCACATCATCAAGCACAGTAAGAAGCATGGATAAAGGAACAACAAGGATAAACGATTAAAGAAAAACAATCGTTATTGGCATCCAAGGAGACCCAGGACGGAAATCGAGGAGGGTTGCATATGGAGAGCATAAGCCCCAGGGTAGGGCTGGGCGATTCCCCCCCCCCCCCCCAAAAAAAAATCAGCGACTTTTTTTTTTTTTTTTATAAAAAACGTGATTTACGATTCGATTCGATTTTTTTTTTTATTATATTAAAGTGCATCAACAAACAAAATTGCAAAGGCAAACCATTTCTCTAACTGCAAAGTCAGTGTGCAGTGTGCAACAAAGATTGTTAAACATCCAAATTATTAATACTGTATTTGGATTTAGCTAATAAAACAACAAAAAATCCTGAGGTTACTCTTAGTTGAATTGAACTGTGCCCATGCCTCACTGTGCCCATGCCTCACTGTGCCCGTGTCTCACTGTGCCCGTGCCTCACTGTGTCCGTGCCTCACTGTGCCCAATGCCTCACTGTGCCCGTGCTTCACTGTGCCCATGCTTCAATCACTGTGCCCGTACCTGATGCAGATTTTCATGGGATACGGATTTTACTGCTACACAGGCAGCCATTCCAGTATTCAAAAGCCGCGACTCCTCCTCGTCTGTGATAGGCGGAAAACTCAATTTCCCAGCATTCAGTGTTCCGCCTATCACGGACATCCGCTCATCCTCATAACACAGACGAGGATGAGAGGATGCCTGTGATAGGCGGAACACTGCCTGCTGTGAAATTGAGTGTTCCGCCTATCACAGATGACGAGGACTCGGGAGGCGCGGCTTTTGAACACTGCAATGGCCGCAGTCTGTCTGCATGACACGCTGATCAGGTAGGCAGACGGCGGCTTGCGGTTAGTTAGTGTTACATTTACATCTCGCGGCGGCGAGTAGATGTAATTTGGGGTAACGCCGCCCAGTGCCATTCCGGATACGCCCCCTGCAGCCCTGCTACGGAAACTCTGAAGGAAAAAAAAAATCGTTTTTCTTCAAATCTGAATCGATTTGAACTCAAAACTCGATTCAAGATAAAAATCGATTTTTTTCCCAGCCCTACCCCAGGGTAGAAGTGCCAAACATGAAAAGGCACCCAGGGTAAGTAGAAAAGAACATGAATTCCAGGGGTATCAGTCCTCAGGGGGGCCTTCGGGAGGAAGATCTGGTGCGCTTCTGCTTGCCTTGCCGTCGCCATTGAGGAAAGAAAGGAAGGCCCGGGGAGGCAGTTCCAGTGTACTGAGAAATTTTGGCAAGTCCCCCATCATGCGGAATATAGCCGTCTTACCCTCGTGATGTAGCCGGAGTTGGAAGGGGAATCTCCACTGATATTTTATATGACGTTCCTGGAGCAACTGCATGAATTTTAGGGCACGTCGCATGACCAGAGTCTGGTGGAGGAACAGGTCTGGTAGGAGCATGCCTGGAACATCGTTGAAGAGAATGGAGTCTTGCGTGCTGCATAATGTGTCACGCACAAAGGAAGAATCAGGATTCCTCAGGCCCAAGGTCCTGTGTACTCTGTCCTGCTCCAAGGGTGCATCCGTAGGTTTCTGCAGCAGCTGGTTAAAAATGGCCGTCACCGCCCTAGCAAGATCTTTATGGTCGAATGATTTCCGATACCCCGTATGCGGATGTTATTGCGTCAGTTCCGGTTCTCCATGTCATCTTACTGGTACAAAAACTGTTGGATCATGACAGTGTGGGAGTTTAGGGTCTCTTCATGGGATTGCAGAGGCCATCTGTGGTGTTCTCAATATCCTCCATGCGGACACCCAGATCCTTTTTGAGCTCATTGATCTCCTGCCTATAGGTCTTTTCAATACGTGTCACACATTGTTCAAAATCAGACTTGGTGAGATCTAATATAGGAATGCAGGGATCACATCTGTGTCTCTAACTCTCAGGTATTCCTTGAGCAAAGGGAGGCTTGGGAAAGGCTATGGGATTGCCTTGTGAGATGCTCAGAGTCTCCTGGGGAGGTGGAACGACCGCAGGAGCTCACCTGCATGTCAGCCATGTAGTCAGATCAGGCGGGGGAAGACGGCGCCGGCACCATCTTGGAAGCCTGCTTGCTCTGTGCTGCGGCTGAAGAACAGGTGAAAAAATGCCCAGGTCTCCGTCCGACTGTCTACCTCCGTTCTTTTTAGGGTCCTTAGGCTTTGGGTTACCCATCCGAGTGGCTGTGAGGAGGTTTGAGCCATGTGGTAATCCCGTGGGTGTCTTAGGGACCGGTAGCCATGCTAAGACACATCTCACTGCTCCATGCGCCAAGCCACGCTCCTGCTTTGCACCTTTAACCACTTACCTACAGGGCACATTCACCCCTATCCTGCCCAAGCCATTTTTCAGCTTTCAGCGCTGTCACAATTTGAATGACAATTACGTGGTCATGCAACGTATTACCCAAATTAAATTTTATAATTTTTTCCCCACAAATAGAGCTTTCTTTTGGTGGTATTTGATCCCGTCTGCGGTTTTTATTTCTTGCGCTATAAACAAAAGAAGAGGACAAGTTTGAAAAAAAACACAATATTTTTTACTTTTTGCAATAATAAATATCCATTTTTTTTTTTCAAAACACATTTTTTTCTCAGTTTAGGCCGATATGTATTCTTCTACATATTTTTGGTAAAAAAAATTGCAATAAGCGTATATTGATTGGTTTGCACAAAAGTTATAGCGTCTACAAAATAGGTGATAAATTTATAGCATTTTTACTAGTAATGGCGGCGATCTGCAATTTTTATAGTGACTGCGATATTGCGGCGGACCTATTGGACACTTTTGACACATTTTTGGGACCATTCACATTTTATACAGCGATCTGTGCTATAAATATGACTGGCAGGGAAGGGGTTACCACTAGAGGGGGATCAATGGGTTAAATGTGTTACCTAGGGAGTGATTCTAATTGTGGGGGGAGGGGATTTACTGGGGAAGGTGACTGATCGGTGTCCCTATGTACAAGGGACACACCATCGGTCTCCTCCCTGACAGGATGTGGATCTGTGTGTTTACACACACAGATCCACGTCCTCGGCTGTGTCACTGGCAATCGTGAGTGCCCGGCGGACATTGCGGCCGCTGGGCACGTGCATCGGGTCCCCAGCGACGCAGCCGGTGCGCGGGCGCTCGCCCCCTAGTGGCCCAGAAGGCAAAGACCTCATATGACATCCGCTTAGAACAATAGCTGCACCGCTCCGCCGTCATGACGGCGGGCGGGCGGCAACAGGTTAAATGGACCACCCACTAAATTAATGACTCACAAGGAAGAGGAAAGGGAGCCTCCAATAGTGTAATATAGATTTACAAAATTGAAATAATAAAAAAAAAAAAAGTTGTAGGAAACTCCCAATGCTGAAAAGAGTCAGGAACAATTTACCAGCATTAACAGTGTATGGCCAGTTTATGGTTCCGAACCAAAAATGACATCACTTTGGCTCTGCGCTACGCGTTGCGTCACTAACCCATGTGGCTTCTTCAGGGTGCTGTGTCCATGGAGCCGCTGCATCTGCATCCACTTCTGTGGGCTGCCTCCACTCAGCTCCAGGGTGGATGCAGACGCAGTAGCAGATAGCGGCTCTACATGAAGGACAGAGCTCTTTGCTCCTTTGAATGATTGCTATGGGACAATGGAATAGGAGTGCCTAGGCACAGTCGCATATCAAAAAGCACACTTTTTAGGAGGAGATGAATGCCAAAGGTAATTTTCTCATGGTACTGCTTTGGCACAGATATACTGTACTTTTCTATATGTTCTTTTTAAGATGGCAAATATTCACGTACAGTCCACTTTAACTCCTGATCACGCACCATATCTATCATGGCAGTTGAATATCTATTCCCATCTTCTATGCTTATGGAAAGCTTTGATTTATACATTTCAGTTTTACCTAGAGGGATCATGAAGCATGCTGTGTTGAACGGCTTGCATAAAGTGAAGCTGATGATTTTTGTCTTAGGCCTTTTAACACACAAGCAACAAGCCATGATTCAAGAGCCGGCCCTCACAGTAAATCTCGCTGAGGAGCTTCACGGTGTTATTGGACATCCATTAACTGGATTGTAGTCCCTGCACTTCAAATGAAATCAAGCTCTATCTGGCTTGTCTGAAGTCAGAGATTGCAAGGTGATTTGTAGCTGTGCTTTGGTCTGCACTATCAAAGGCCAGCGTGAGATCTATGGAGTCGTTTCCAAAGGAACATGTATAAAAAAAATAATAATAATGACTTCTATTTATCTGTTTTAACAGGAGCTTCACCTAGGGCTCAACCTGACGAGAACAGAAACATTTTTCCGTACAAGCCTCTTTGCTTTAAGATATTTTAATGGTTTAATAAAGTTTATTTTTGATGGTCCATAGAGGTCTTGTTTTTTTTTTTTGTACTCCCTACTTTTTTCTTTTTTCTTTTCAGATACTTTATTTAACCACATCAGCCCCCAAAAGGTTTTACCCCCTTGCTGACCAGAGCACTTTTTACAATTTGGCACTGCGCATAGACACAAAAAAAGACACAATTCTGAAAAAAAATTTTTTTTTTACTTTTTGCTATAATATCCTGAAAAATATTCTTAAACAAATTTCTTCATCAGTTCAGGCCAATATATATTCTACGTGTTTTTGGTAAAAAAAAATCGCAATAAGCGTATATTGATTGGTTTGCCCAAAACTTACAGCGTCTACAAACTATGGGAAAGATTTATGGCTTTTTTAATTTTTTTTACTAGTAATGGTGTTGATCTGCGATTTTTAGCGACAGATTGGACACTTTTGACACATTTTTTGGACCATTGACATTTATACAGCGAGCACTGCTATAAAAATGCACTGATTACTGTGTAAATGAGACTGGTAGGGAAGGGGTTAACACTAGGGGCCGATCAAGGGGTAACTGTGTGTTCCCTCAGTGTGTTCTAACTGTATGGGGATAGGACTGAGTAGGAGAGTTTACATATCGCTGTTCCTACTTACTAGGAACAAACGACATGTCTCCTCTGACAGCACCGGGATTTGTGTGTTTTACACACAAATTCCCGTGCTGGCGCTTGTGTGCGCGATCGCCGGCAACGCGCATTGTTTACCCGGCCGTGCAGCAGGCGTGCGCGCCCCCTCTGGCGGCTCTTAAAGGAAACCCGTAAGGGGTTTCGCACATTCTGCCCCCCTTAAATACACGTGATCCGGCTGGGAACCGGTTAAATGGTAACTCCACTTTTGTGGGGGGAAAAAAAATAGCAAAGAAAAAAAATTGTGTATACAATTGCTTCACAAGTCATATTATAATTGAACGTTGCTAAAAATGATCTTACCGGAGCCGTCGGCAGCAGAGGAGGCAATCGGGTCCTGTCCGTGGCTTGTCATGGATACAAGTGAGGGCAAGATAGCCCCCACCCGTCTCCATAACATAGCAGGACGGAAACGGCGTCAAAACATCACTTCCGCCCATACGTCTTAAAGAGACCATTTATTTTTGTCATTTTTTCAAATGACAATTTATTTTTTATTTTTTTATTGCATTTTAGTCTAAATATGAGATCTGGGGTCTTTTTGACCCCAGATCTCATATTTAAGAGGACCTGTCATGCCTTTTTCTATTATAAGGGATGTTTACATTCCTTGTAATAGGAATAAATGTGATCCAAATTTGCTATTTTTTTTTTAAACTGTATAAAAATAAATAAAATCAAGTAAAATAAATAAGAATTTTGTATTTATTTTTTAAAGTCCCGCCCACATATGAATACGGTGTTAAAACCACACATGTGAGGTATTGTCGCGATTGTTAGAGCGAGAGCAATAATTCTAACCCTAGACCTCCTCTGTAACTCAAAACATGCAACCTGTAGAATTTTTTAAATGTCGCCTATGCAGATTTTTAAGGGTAAAAGTTTGACGCAATTTTAAAGCGTGACATGTTGGGTATCAATTTACTCGGCATAACTTTATCTTTCACAATATAAAAAAAATTGGGCTAACTTTACTGTTGTCTTATTTTTTTATTCAAAAAAGTAAATTTTTTCCAAAACAAGTGCGCTTGTAATACCGCTGCGCAAATACGGTGTGACAAAAAATATTGCAACGACCGCCATTTTATTCTCTAGGGTGTTAGAAAAAAAATGTATAATGTTTGGGGGTTCTAAGTAATTTTCTAGCAAAAAAATTTGGATTTTTACATGTAGGAGCGAAGTGTCAGAATTGGCCCGGGCCTCAAGTGGTTAAAGACAAATCAGTGGTCGCTCTTGTATTTTGATCTTTACATGTTCACTTTGATTTCATTTCTGGTTCCTAAATGTCAAATTCTATCCATTTTATGAAAGGAGCAACTGGGTCATCCTAGGTTTTGTTTGTAGTTGGGATGTGAGCTTTCTATATGGAAATTCCCAGCCTCAGACATACAGTCATAGAAGGAATTGTGGTGTTTCCATTGGTTAATTCTCTCTAGTCACTTTGCTTTTACTTTTGATTTGTTCCACAGAAATGGAAGTGATGAAGCCTCTGATTGGAGAGGAGGGAAATACTGATGAGCTTTCTGATGGCGAGCACACCACCCAGAGACATTACCACCCCGACAATGAGGATGGCCTGACGTATGTAGCCCATAATTCATCTTGTTGTTAAGGTCGTATAGGTGGTATCTTGTAAGTCTTGGCATATCTGGTTTACAGCTGTAGAGATAGTACAATCAGATGGTCTAAAAACTACCTATGGACGTAATAAAGGTAACCTGTACTCACAATGAACATATAACGGTAAATCTTCTTGGTATTTTGCAAAATTTTTAACCTGGATAGTTTAGATTTCTTTGGTTGCATGCTTCTTCTTGGTTATTTGTCCAAGCTTGGACTTATAAAGGAGTCATTTTCACCAGGTTTTCATGTCAGCTTAGCCTTAGGCAGGGCTTTTTTTCAGGTGGAACTTGGTGGAATTCAGTTCCACCACCTCTGGCTCAGACCCTTTGGTGCCTGCTCACCGCAATCACTTGTAAACACAGAAGTCTGGTTTCTGTGTTTTACAAGGGACAGCTCTGCACTCTGTGTGTAACCCCCCTGAACTCTGCACTCTGTATGTAATGCAATCCTGGTATTTAATGCTACTTTAACTACTTAAGCCCCGGACCATTTGGTAGCTAGAGGACCAGAGGTGATTTCAGAATTTTGCACTGCGCTGCTTTAACTGTAAATTGTGCGGACATGCAATGTTGTACCCAAACGAAATTTGCGTCCTTTTCTTCCCACAAATAGAGCTTTCTTTTAATGGTATTTGATTGCCTCTGCGATTTTTATTTTTTGCGATATAAACGGAAAAAGACCGAAAATTTTGAAAAAAAATGATATTTTCTACTTTTTTTGTTATAAGAAAAATCAAATAAACTCAATTTTAGTCATACATTTAGGCCAAAATGTATTCAGCCACATGTCTTTAGTAAAAAAAATGTCAATAAGCGTATATTTATTGGTTTGCGCAAAAGTTATAGCGTTTACAAACTAGGGTACATTTTCTGGAATTTACACAGCTTTAAATTTATGACTGCCTATCTCATTTCTTGAGGTGCTAAAATGGCAGGGCAGTACAAAACCCCACCAAATGACCCCATTTTGAAAAGTAGACACCCCAAGGAAATTGCTGAGAGGCATGTTGAGCCCATTGAATATTTTTTTTTGTCCCAAGTGATTGAATAATGACAAAAAAAAAAAAAATTACAAAAAGTTGTCACTAAATGATATATTGCTCACACATGCCATGGTTATATGTGGAATTGCACCCCAAAATACATTCTGCTGCTTCTCCTGAGTACGGGGATACCACATGTGTGGGACTTTTTGGGAGCCTAGCCGCGTACGGGGCCCCAAAAACCAAGCACCGCCTTCAGGATTTCTAAGGGCGTAAATTTTTGATTTCACTCCTCACTACCTATCACAGTTTTGAAGGCCATAAAATGCCAAAATAGCACAAAACCCCCCCAAATGACCCCATTTTGGAAAGTAGACACCCCAAGCTATTTACTGAGAGGCATGTTCAGTCCATGGAATATTTTATATTTTGCCACAAGTTGCGGGAATATGACAAACTTTTTTTTTTTTTGCACAAAGTTGTCACTAAATGATATATTGCTCACACATGCCATGGGCATATGTGAAATTACACCCCAAAATAAATTCTGCTGCTTCTCCTGAGTACGGGGATACCACATGTGTGGGACTTTTTGGGAGCCTAGCCGTGTACGGGACCCCAAAAACCAAGCACCGCCTTCAAGGTTTCTAAGGGCATAAATTTTTGATTTCACTCCTCACTACCTATCACTACCTATCACAGTTTTGAAGGCCATAAAATGCCAAGATGGCCCAAAACCCCCCCAAATGACCCCATTTTGGAAAGTAGACACCCCAAGCTATTTGCTGAGAGGCATGTTGAGCCCATTGAATATTTTTTTTTTGTCCCAAATGATTGAATAATGACAAAAAGAAAAAAAAAAAAATGTACAAAAAGTTGTCACTAAATGATATATTGCTCAAACATGCCATGGTTATATGTGTAATTGCGCCCCAAAATACATTTTGCTGCTTCTCCTGAGTACGGGGATACCACATGTGTGGGACTTTTTGAAAGCCTAGCCGCGTACGGGGCCCTGAAAACCAAGCACCGCCTTCAGGATTTCTAGGGGCACAAATTTTTGATTTCACTCCTCACTACCTATCACAGTTTTGAAGGCCATAAAATGCCAAGATAGCCAAAAACCCCCACAAATGACCCCATTTTGGAAAGTAGACACCCCAAGCTATTTGCTGAGAGGCATGGTGAGTATTTTACAGCTCTCATTTGTTTTTGAAAATGAAGAAAGACATATTTTTTTTTTTTCTTTTTTCAATTTTAAAAACTTTGTGACAAAAAGCGAGATCTGCAAAATACTCAACATACCTCTCAGCAAATAGCTTGGGGTGTCTACTTTCCAAAATGGCCTCCGAAACTGTGATAGGCAGTGAGGAGTGAAATCAAAAATTTACACCCATAGAAATCCTGAAGGCGGTGCTTGGTTTTCGGGGTCCTGTACGCGGCTAGGCTCCCAAAAAGTCTCACACGTGGTATCCCCGTACTCAGGAGAAGAAACAGAATGTATTTTGGGGTGCAATTCCACATATAACCATGGCATGTTTGAGCAATATATAATTTAGTGACAACTTTTTGTACATTTTTTTTATTTTATTTTTTATTTTTGTCATTATTCAATCACTTGGGACAAAAAAAAAAAATTCAATGGGCTCAACATGCCTCTCAGCAAATAGCTTGAGGTGTCTACTTTCCAAAATGGGGTCATTTGGGGGGGGTTTTGAACTGTCCTGGCATTTTATGCACAACATTAGGAAGCTTATGTCACACATCATCCACTCTTCTAACCACTTGAAAACAAAGCCCTTTCTGACACTTTTTGTTTACATGAAAACATTTTTTTTTTTGCAAGAAAATTATGTTGAACCCCCAAACATTATATATTTTTCTCTTGTCATCCATGGACTGACACAGCGTGTCTTATACACCTTTACACGTGGGTTATGTCCCTGCTTGCAGGAGAAGACCTAGGCAGAATGTGAGATGTTATACATACATTCTAAACAGCCAGAGCTGAACAGCCCCGCCCAGGGGGGTGGTCCCTCCGGCATAACCCTCCCACTGCAGTCAGCAGACTTCAGTTTTTTTCTGCCTAGCAGAAGGAGAAGACGTGGCTCTCTCAGGAGCCAGTCTCCTGACCTATTTTTATTCCTTTTGGAATTTTTTTCCTATTTTATTCTTTTGAGATCTTCTATCAACTGTTGGCTGGGCAACAGGTTGGGTACAAGATATCCTCGTAGTCTTCCCTGTCCGACCATCGAGCGTGCTGATCCTCGCCTTGTGTGCGTGAGACTCAGTTCACGACATGCCCCACGGCTCCAGGGGTGGCCGGTGGGCTTCCAGCTCCGCGGTCCTCTCAAGATAGAACAGTCCGGCTGTATCTTTCGCGGTGGACCGGGCCGACAGCTACTCAGTACCGCACTGTGATAGTTCTGTCAGAAACACACCAGTGGGTCCCTCAGGGGACGGGTAAGTAGTCTCTCCTGGCTGCAGGTGAGTACATGCTGTGTGTTTCTTGTGTGGGGGATTTCCCTGTCTCCCCCTGTGTTTTTTTAATGTCACTCTCGGGTCACTAGTGCTGGCGCTGTACTGTGTGGGGTGCCTGGGGGCCATACTGTCCTGGGGGGGGGCTCATGCTGCTCTGCATTCGCTGGGGCTGTTTTGTTTTTGGGTGTGAGGGGTCTGGGCGCCGTTCGGCGCCATGTTTAGTGTGTGTGCTGATTTTACATTGGTGGCCATCTTGCCGTGGCCCGCCGGAGCACATTGCGGCGGCCATTTTCTTGTAGCCGCACGTTTTTCTAGCACTAGTTTGGCCTCTAGCGCCGCTGGGAACGGCGCGAATCTCCTCACACTCTCTCCTCTCAGCTCACTCACGCTGAGCAGCGCGGCGCAGTGAGACAGAGCAGCGGAACCGAGCGGTCCTGGTCAGGTTGGTGGGTTCCCTGGGCATTCCCCTACTTCAGTCAGCACAGCCTGTGGGTGGTCTCAGAGAGGGACATTATGGAGTCAGAGTCACCAGCTTCCCCTCACATGCCAGAGGCAGCAGCCAGTGCTCCAGCACCTGCGGTCCCTATGGACCAGTTGTCGGCAGTCCTGGAATCATTTCTGACCAGGATGGAAGCTGTGTGTGAGCACAAGGGAGCAAAAAAGCGCCCTCTCCCCACTTTATCTCCACAAGGGGAGTGCTCTGATTCAGATATGGGCCTAGCTATTGCTGCTCAGGACCCTAGCTCTGAATATTTGGATGGTTTTGAACAGGACATTCCTTGTGAGGAAGACTCCAGTTCTGAGTCAGTAAATGACAGGGCGCTTGTTAGTGAACTCATTGATGCTGTGAGGGACACTCTCAAGCTAAATGCTGTGACCGCAGAACCTCAGGCGGATACAGTCTCCTTTGGTTCTTTTAAGACTAAGCCTTCTAAAAAGGTTTTTCCATATGTATCTTTCTTTGACCAGCTCATTGACCAGGTCTGGGAAAAGCCGCAGAAGACTTTCATGGTCCCGCGGCGTTTGTCTATTAGATACCCCTTTGAAGACGCCCTGCTTAAAAAGTGGGCTTCTCCCCCGGTGGTCGACCCTCCAGTCGCCCGTTTAAACAAGGCCACCACTCTCCCGATGGAGGGGACTCCTGCGTTTAAGGACCCCACTGACAGGAGGTCAGAAGTGGTGAGTAGAGCCATGTTCGCCTTGTTGGGATCCGCCCTACGGTCCATAGTAGCGGCGACCCTTGTGTCTCAGACACTGACGGAATGGGCAAAAATTTTGCACCAAACTGTGCAGGAGTATAACCTTCCTCCAGACACTATTGCTCTGGCCCACCAGATGGTGCAGGGTCTGATATATGTGTGCGACACCACGTTGGACGCGGCCCCTTTAATATCCAGGGCCTCTGTCTCGGCGGTGGTATTGCGTCGTCTCATCTGGTTGAAATGCTGGTCTGCTGACCTAGCCTCTAAGAAGCTCCTGACGGATCTACCTTTTAAGGGTGGTAGACTTTTTGGTGCTGCTCTGGATGACATCATCAAGGATGTCACGGGAGGTAAAAGCACTCTCCTTCCTCAAACTATCAAGGGTAAGGAGGCCCGACGTAAACCGGGTCCTTCCTTTCCAGCAAAAAAGGTTTTTTTTCGTCCGTCAGAGTCCACGGGTAAGGCATCCCAGACTGACAACAGTGCGGCTGGCGGGCACAAGCGCCCCTGGGTGCGTAAGCCGAACAAGCCGGCTCCCAAGCCCGCCTCCGCGTGAAGTCTTGCCCCCGCCCGTCTCTGGGGTGGGGGGACGACTTCGCAGGTTCACGGATCGGTGGACCTCCCGGATCTCCGACCGGTGGGTGTGCGAGGTGGTCACCTCAGGATACAGAATAGAGTTCCGCTCCTGGCCCCCAGACAGATTCTTTCCCTCAAATCTCCCTCTCCTTCCTGCCCGTCGGGCAGCCCTCTTGGGGGCTGTACAGGATTTGATCGGGTCCGGAGTAATTGTGCCGGTTCCGTCCCAGGAGAGGTTTCAGGGGTTCGACTCGAATCTGTTTGTTGTTCCAAAAAAGGACGGGGTTCGGCCAATCCTGGACCTCAAGGCCCTGAATGCCTTCGTGAAGGTGCAAAAATTCCGCATGGAATCCATTCGCACGGTGATCGGTACACTCCATCAAGGGGATTTTCTGGCATCCTTGGACATCAAGGACGCCTACTTGCATGTTCCGATCTGCGCAAGCCACCAGAAGTTTCTGCGCTTTGCGGTCGGCGAAGTCCACTATCAATTTGTGGCTCTTCCCTTCGGCCTAGCCTCGGCACCGAGGGTGTTCACCAAGGTGCTTGCTCCGGTCCTAGCTTTGCTGAGACAGCGAGGCATTGCTATCGTGGGCTATCTGGACGATTTTCTTCTAAGAGCAGACAGTGGCTCAGAATTGGAAGAAAGTGTGACTATCGTCAGTCAGACCCTCAGGGAGTTTGGATGGTTCCTGTACGTTCAGAAGTCGGTTCTAGTCCCGACTCAGCGTCTGGAGTATCTAGGTCTGATTCTGGACTCCTTGGAGGCAAGAGTCTTCCTACCTCCAGACAAACTACTGACACTTCAGTCTGCAGTACGGGTGCTGACGTCCCGAAAATGGTCGTCAATCCGCTTTTGCATGAGAGTCCTGGGACTCATGGTGGCCTCCTTCGAGGCCGTTCCTTATGCCCAAGCGCACACCAGGGCTTTACAGAAAGAGATCTTGTCCACTTGGGACAAATCCCCGTTGTCCTTGGATCTTCAGATCCAGGTGAGTCACCTGGTCAGGGCGTCCCTGACGTGGTGGTTGAGGTCCCCGGCTCTTCGGTCCGGGAAGTCGTTCCTCCCCATCCAATGGACGGTGATCACGACGGACGCCAGCCTGACGGGCTGGGGGGGAGTCTGGGGAGTCCTGTCGGCCCAAGGGCTTTGGACTCCGGACGAAGCCCTCTTACCGATCAATGTGCTGGAGATACGGGCAATCAGACTGTGCCTCTCCTCATGGTCGGAGAAACTACAGGGTCACTCCATCAGGATCCAATCGGACAACGCCACAGCAGTGGCGTATGTCAACCATCAAGGGGGGACTCGGAGCTCAGCTGCGGCTTCCGAGGTCGCCCGCATCCTGAGGTGGGCCGAAAGAAGCGTGCCGGCTCTGTCGGCCGTCTACATTCCGGGCGTAGACAATTGGCAGGCGGACTATCTAAGTCGCCAGACGCTGGACCAGGGAGAGTGGTCCTTGCACCCGGAGGTCTTTCAACTCCTTTGCAGACGGTGGGGCACGCCGGATGTGGACCTGATGGCCTCTCGACTCAATCGCAAGGTGTCGAGGTTTGTGGCCAGATCCAGGGATCCCTGGGCGGATGCCTCGGATGCGTTGGTGGCCCCATGGGGTCAGTATCACCTGATATACGTTTATCCTCCGCTGCAGTTGCTCCCTCACCTGCTCCGCAGGGTAGCGACCGAGGGAATTCCGGTGATCCTCATTGCTCCGGATTGGCCTCGGCGTCACTGGTACGCCGATCTGGTACGTCTCGTCGCAGACGTTCCCTGGCGGTTACCAATACGGGGGGACCTTCTGTCTCAAGGTCCTATATTTCATCCTGCTTTACAGTCTCTGGCTTTAACGGCATGGTTATTGAAAGCCAGGTGCTGAGAGACCGAGGTCTCTCGGATTCGGTCATTTCGACCATGTTAAGGGCACGGAAGTCTTCCTCCAGAAAGATCTATCACCGTACTTGGAGAGCTTACATCGCCATGTGCGAAGAGCTGGATTGGCGCCCACGAACGTATTCCGTTCCCAGAATCCTGCATTTTCTGCAGCGTGGTGTGACCCAAAAGCTCGCTTTGAGTACCATTAAGGGTCAGATTTCGGCCTTGGCCATCTTCTTTCAGCGACCGCTGGCGGGTCATCCCTTGGTTAGCACCTTTGTGCAGGGGGTTCGCCATGTGCTCCCCCCTGTCAAGCCTCCTCTCCCCCCGTGGGATCTGAATTTGGTGCTCTCGGTCCTCCAGGAACCTCCCTTTGAAAATATTAGTGATATTCCCCTCTTGACTTTGTCTCAGAAGGTGGCCTTCTTGGTGGCCATTACTTCCATTAGACGAGTGTCTGAATTGGCGGCCTTGTCCTGCAAGTCGCCCTTTTTGGTCATCCATAAGGATAAGGCGGTGTTATGTCCGCGACCTTCTTTTCTGCCAAAGGTGGTCTCGGCCTTCCACTTAAACGAGGACATTGTCCTCTCATCCTTGTGTCCTCACCCATCGCATCCCAGAGAGTTTGCGCTTCACACTTTGGATGTGGTACGAGCCTTGCGGGTGTACCTGTCTGCTACTGCTTCTATTCGGAAGTCTGACTCACTATTTGTGGCTATCTCTGGTCCAAAACAGGGCCAAGCGGTTTCGTCTGCCACCATTTCTAGGTGGATCAGACAAACCGTCATTCAAGCTTATGCTCTCAAGGGGCGGGCGCCTCCCTTTCCGGTTACGGCACATTCCACCAGGGCAATTGGTGCTTCCTGGGCTTTCCGACATCAAGCGTCGGTTGCACAAGTGTGCAAGGCGGCGACCTGGTCGTCTGTCCATACCTTTTCTAAGTTTTATAAGGTTGATGTGGCTGCATCTTCGGATGCTTCCTTCGGCCGCAAGGTGTTGCAGGCCGCTGTTTGATGTTGCAACTCCTCCGTTGAGGAGCTCTGCCTTGTTTGGAGTGAAGTTTTTAGTTTTCCATTTATACTGCTCCCATCCCTCTTGACACTGCTTTGGGACATCCCACGTGTAAAGGTGTATAAGACACGCTGTGTCAGTCCATGGATGACAAGAGAAAATAAGATTTTTGTACTCACCGTAAAATCCGTTTCTCTGGCATCCATGGACTGACACAGCACCCACCCTTCTTTTCGAGTTTGTACTGCTTTGTTACGAACTGAGGTCTGCTGACTGCAGTGGGAGGGTTATGCCGGAGGGACCGCCCCCTGGGCGGGGCTGTTCAGCTCTGGCTGTTTAGAATGTATGTATAACATCTCACATTCTGCCTAGGTCTTCTCCTGCAAGCAGGGACATAACCCACGTGTAAAGGTGTATAAGACACGCTGTGTCAGTCCATGGATGCCAGAGAAACGGATTTTACGGTGAGTACAAAAATCCTATTTTTTAAAGCAAAGGCCCTACAGATAAAATTTAGTGGGTGTTGCATTTTTTTTTCCACACAGTATTTGCGCAGCGATTTTTCAAACACATTTTTTGGGGGAAAAACACACTTTTTTTATTTTTAATGCACTAAAAAACACTATATTGCCCAAATGTTTGATGAAATAAAAAAGATGATCTTAGGCCGAGTACATGGATACCAAACACGACATGCTTTAAAATTGCGCACAAACGCGCAGCGGCGACAAACTACATTCATTTTTAAAAGCATTTAAAAGCCTTTACAGGTTACCACGTTAGATTTACAGAGGAGGTCTACTGCTAAAATTACTGCCCTCGAACTGACCTTTGCGGTGATACCTCACATGCATGATGCAATTGCTGTTTACATATGACGCTAGACCGACGCTTGCGTTCGCCTTTGCGCAAGAGCAGGGGGGGGGGACAGCGGTGCTTTTTTTTTTTTTTTTTTTATTATTTATTTTGCTTTTTATTTTATTTTTAAACTGTTCCTTCCATATTTTTATTTTTTTTACCATTTTTATTGTTATCTCAGGGAATGTAAATATCCCCTATGATAGCAATAAGTAGTGACAGGTACTCTTTTTTTGAAAAAAATTGGGTGGTTAGACCCTAGATCTTTCCTCTGCCCTCAAAGCATCTGACCACACCAAGATCGGTGTGATAAAATGCTTTCCCAATGGCGCTGTTTATATCCGGGGGGGGGGGGGGACATTCCCTCCCACTGCTTGTAAAAGCAGTCTAGAGGCTAATTATCTGCTAGAATTGCTTTTACATGAAAGCCGGCCACTGGCTGAAAAGAATGATACCAAGATGATACCTAAACCCGCAGGCATCATTCTGGTATGAACATTCAAAGTCCAGCAACATACCAGTACGTTGCTGGTCCCTGTTGGACATGTATTGTAATCTTTTTTTTCATGCAGCCTGTTGGCTGAACGAAAAAAAGAGATTGATCGGTGGGTATGCCCACCATTAGAATACCTCCCTTCATCCACCCACTTCTAATGATGGGCATATATGCCGAAGCATGGGGGCATCCTCCCGCAAAAAAGTTATGCCGCGTACACACGGTCGGACTTTTCCACGGGCAAGCCTCCGTCGGAATTTCGACCGTATGTACGCGGCATAAAAGGTTATGCCGCGTACACACGGTCAGACTTTTCCACGGGCAAGCCTCCGTCGGAATTTCGACCGTATATATGCGGCATTAGGAGCAAAATCGCTCCGCTGCCCCCATGCTTCGGCATATATGCTCTTTTTTTTAACTGTGGTGGTGAAATCACCTCCTACAGCGTTGGAGTCACGGCTTTATGTATCGTGGGAGCAAACGCTGTTGCTGTCAAGATAAATAGATCTGCGCTGCAACTGAATGGCGTACCTGAAAACAAAAAATTACATATCTGAAAAGCATGCATGATAAAACATTGCAGAATGGAATACAGTAAAAAAGAGCAGAACAATAGAGGAGAAAATAGAGAGAGAGAGGGAGAGAGAACAATAAAACGACAACTATTTTTGGTTTTTTTATTTTATGTTTTTTTTGTGTTTTGTTTTTTCCTTTTTTTTTTATTTTTTACACTTTTTTTTGTAACTTTAACAACTGTAATGGTTCGGGTCTCTCAAAATGTGATGGCATCTTGGGAGACCCTGTGTAATTGTGTCCTAGTCTGTGAAATGCTGTACCCTACGCTAAAACTTCACTTTTGAGTGGTAGCGTTCAAAACATTCACCAAGGCAAAGACCAGGTTTGTCAGGACAAAGTGGACAAAAAATACGGGTATCACGCCTAAATCCGCGCTTGCTACAGACACGACATCTTTCTTTTTCGTACATCACGGGACACAGAGCGACATAGTCATTACTAATGGGTTATATAGTTACCGTCAGGTGCTGGCACTGGCAACTTCCAAAACCGGAAGTACCCTCCCCTATATAAGCCCCTCCCATCCGGGAGCACCTCAGTTTTTTGCCAGTGTCTAAGGTGTTGGCCAAGAAGAAACATGTGTTTTTCACTGAGCTTGCGTACAGGTTCTTTTGGGCCTCAGTAAGCTATTCCGGATCCGACCAAAAAAGCTTCATAGCTAAACGGTCGGTACCCGGGCCTTGCAGAGAAGAGCAAGGTTCTGCCTGTAATGCTTCTCTTAGGAGAGCTGGACCCTGGGATCCAGAGCTCTGGTCATACCCACGACCAAGATGTTTTCTGTGCAGGGTGCTATACAGGTCCAGGGGAGTGGAATCCTTGGGAACCCGGTCCCTGAAGGTTTGATTACAATGCCTGCCGTGATAGGTGAAGTTTGGGCTTTTGTGGACCAAACAAAGTCCTGCGGCGGGGAACAGGTAAGTGGGGGCCCCCAGGAACTTGGTTCTATTGGGGGACCCCCAAGCCTAATTTGTCTTTCTGTCTGTTACCTAACGGTATTCCCGCTAATATCTGTGCATGCCTGTAACTACTAAAAAAATGTAATAATTTTTAATGGTGGTCAAGAAAAAAAAAAAAAAAAAAAAAAAAAAAAGGAATGTTTTTTTTATATATGTTTAGTATATTAAACTGCGGTACCTGTGTTTGTCCACTAGAGGCCGCTGTGGAATGTTTTTCTTGTCATATGGACTAGTTTCTTCTCAGAGAACAAAGTCCAGGCAGCTGGTGAGTTCTCCTACAGGAAACTGTTTCCTCTGCCCTGTTGCAGTGTTCGTCTATCCTGCGGCAAAGGGGGCCCTGGCTCCTGTCCCTGGTTTCCATGTTTGAAAATTAGCGCCGAGGCGCACGTGGCCGCGCGCGTGCGCGTGCACGCGCCTCTCTATATAGAGGTGGCCGGAAAAAGGGGCGGGGCCTGGGGGATGACGCTCTGTGCGCGCCGCAGCGCTTCTGCGCATGTGCGGGCGTCCCAGCAGGTTTTTAAAAAGCCACATTATTGCAGTAAGCTGGCTATGAAGTACAGAGACAGAGCTGGCAACATTTAAAGGCATACAGCAAGCGGTTGATACAGGCATCCCCTAGAAAGGCACATTAGTAGACACCAACTGTTATATAGCAGCAATTGTGCTAGACTATTCTCAGTAAAAGTGGTGTATTACGGCTGGAATACCTCAGCTTTAGGCTTAGGAATATGCCGTCCAGTAGCTCCGGAACTGAATCTTCCAGGAAGCGAAGGGGGTCTCATCGGGCTCTGAGGATCTTGGGCATACTCCTGCTGCACCAGTCTCCCCTGAAGTTCAGAGGTAAGTGACCGTAGAGACCCCGCAGGGGTACTTGGTACTGTGGCTGTCCTCAGTTCACCTGCTCCTGTGTATGTAACAGAGGAGGTTTTTTCCTCAGCTCTGGGAGGATTAGAGAGAGATTGTCAACATTTATCGCTGCCTCCCTGTCAGGGAAAGCACGCCCGATCTCCGTCTCCTCCTTCAGAGTGCCTGTTAGCAGAGCAACAGTCCCATACAGGGATCGACCTGCCTGAAGGGGATCAGGATAAGGTTGATTCTGTTATAGAGGAATCAACAGTGGGGGAACCTTTTCTCAGCATCTCAAGCTGAAAGATTATGGGTTCAGTCTCTGACTAACATGGTCCGATCAGCATTTAAAAATGCACCTTGCGGAACCATCAACCACTACTGTATCCTCGTTGGGGTCGCTAGAAGCCCCCAGACTGTTTGTTCTTTTCCACTTCACCCTTTACTGAAAGGGCTCATTTACCAGGATTGGGAACGTCCTGAGAAAATATTTATTCCCCCAAGAGATTTCCGGTGGTCTATCCCATGGAGGATAAGTTCATCAAAAAAAAAAAAAAAAAAAAAAATGGAAGGTCCCTACAGTGGACGCAGCCATCTCTTGTATGTATAAATCACTGACATGTCCAGTGGATAATGTCCAAATGTTCAAGAACCCAATAGATAAAAGATTGGAGTCCTTATGAAAATCTGCTTGGTGATACAACCAGCAGTAGCAGCTATTGGGGTCTGCTAAGCAGTGAAGGATCAGTTGAAACAGGTCTTGAGGGACTTGACAGATCAGCAGGCTTTGCCCTAGCTGATCTACCTAGAGCCTTAGGCTTTGCGGTTGACGCCATAGAGGATTCAGTCCATCAGGCCTCCCGCCTTACGCTGTCTATAGTACATATGCGTAGGCTCCTATGGCTCAGAAACTGGTCTGCTGAAGCTCCCTGTAAAGAATGGCTGGTTAGCGTCCCATTTCATGGTGAACGCTTATTCAGGGAAAACCTGGACAAATATATCCAGAAAATTTCCAGCGGTAAAAATACGCTCTTGCCGGTTAAAAGCAGAGTTAGAGGTCCCTCTTTAAGAGGCCTGCTTCTCCAGTCCCTGGGGCATCGGCTGTGTAACAGTTCCGACGGCCTCCTCGGTTAAATCCCGGGGGTAAAAAACAGGGACAGTAGCAGGGTAATAAGAAACCCTGGGTCAGGGGAGGTACAAAACCTCCCCCAAAGTTAAATTCATTGAAGCCCCCACTCAGTCGGGTGGGGGGAGGACTCCAGTTGTTCGCAAAGAGACCTGGCGGGACACGATCAAGACAGATAGGTGCTCTCCGCAGTAGGTTTGGGATACAGTTTGGAGTTAAAAGACTCCCCTCCTTCCCATTTTGAGGTCAAACGTGCCAAGGGATCCCCGGAAGAGAGAGTCCCTCCTGTTGGCACTAGAACAACTATTACTCCAAGGAGTAATTATGGAGGTTCCCCTGGAAGAATGAGGGTTCGGGTTTTACTCAAACCTCTTTACAGTCCCGAAGCAAACGCGGACGGGAGGCCCATATTAATTCTGAAAAGGGCTATACAAATTCCTGTATATCAGGACTTTCCGATGGAGTCGATCCGATCGGTGGCCACTGCCCTACAAGGGGAGGATTGGTTAGCCACGATCGACATCAAAAATGCTTATTTGCACATTCCCATCTTTCCAGTCCACCAAAAATTTCTACGCTTTGCAGTAGAAGGGCGCCATTTTCAGTTCAGAGCCTTACCCTTCGGTTTGGCCACAGCACCAAGAGTGTTCACAAAAATTCTGGCCCTTTATTGGCCAATCTAAGAACACAAGGTGTAATGATAATGGCATATCTGGATGACTTGTTGCTGATAGACCACTCAGTGAAAAAACTAGACGTGGTCGTTCACAAGACGATCAAGTATCTGGAATCTCACGGTTGGATTATCAACCGAGACAAGTCAGCCCTAAAAACCAGTCAAAAGTCTGGAATACTTGGGGCTAAGGTTGGATTCAGGCCAGAGAAAAATATTCTTGCCTCGAGGAAAGGTGTTGTCTTTGAAAGATTTGATCCACTTAGTGGGTACAAAAAAGACAGCCGTCCATACGCCTGTATATGAGGCTGCTGGGAAAAATGGTGGCATCATTCGAAGCAGTACCCTACGGTCAATTCCATTCAAGGAATTTGCAAGGGGCCATACTGTCAGCCTGGAACAAAAAAGTTCAGGCCCTAGACTTACAATGTCCTTGTCCCCTTCCGTTCGCAAGAGCCTCCGTTGGTGGTTGGTTCCCCAGAATCTGGAAAAAAGGAAATCCTTCAGTCCGATTTCTTGAAAGGTGGTCACTACAGATGCCAGCCTTATAGGCTGGGGAGCAGTACTGGAGCAATAGTCTCTCCAGGGCAGGTGGTCGGATGCAGAAAAGGCCCTGCCCATCAATCTCTTAGAGATACGAGCAGCCCGGTATGCCCTAGTAGCATGGACATCCAAACTCCAAGGGTCCCCTGTCAGAATTCAATCAGACAATGCCACAGCAGTGGCATATATCAATCGGGGGGGCACCAGGAGTCGTGCAGCCCAAAGGGAAGTAAATTACATCCTGAGATGGGCAGAAAAATATGTCCCAGCCATATCTGCGGTATTCATTCTAGGAGTGGAGAATTGGAAGGCGGACTTTCTAAGTCGCCAGCAATTAGGCCCAGAGGAAGGGTCCCTTCACCCCGAGGTTTTCTGGACAATATGTCAGCGGTGGGGAACATCGGATGTAGATCTTCTAGCATCCAGATTCAACGCAAAGGGGGATAGGTTTGTCTCTCGGACAAGGGATCCCCTAGCTTGCGGCTCGGATGCCCTAGTGTTCCCTGGGGATCAGTTCAAGCTGATATATGCATTCACACCGCCACAATGGTTACCTCGATTACTCCGCAGAATCAGGGTAGAAAAGAAACCAGTGATTCCGGTGGCTCCAGCGTGGCCCCGAAGAGCGTGGTACGCGGAGATTGTAAAATTTCAGTGGGGAGTCCTTGGACTCTCCCACGTCGTCCGGCTTTCGCAAGGACCGATATACCACCCTTCCTTACCAGCCCTAGGTTTGACGGCCTGGCTATTGAAGCCCACATTCTAAAAAAGAGAGGGCTCTCTAATGCTGTGGTATCTACCATGATCAATGCCAGGAAGCCGGTATCCAGGCAGATCTACTATAGAATCTGGAGGGCGTACATCGCGTGGTGTGAGGCCAAGAAATGGCATCCACATAAGTACGTAATAGGTAGGATTCTGGACTTCCTACAGTGGGCTGTAGATAGGAAGCTTGCCTTGAGTACTATCAAGGGTCAGATTTCGGCCTTGTCAATATTTTTTCAAAGGCCCTTGGCTTCGCATTCACTAGTCAAAGCCTTTATACAAGGAGTGATGCGTATTAGGCCTCCGGTTAATATTCCCATATGTCCATGGGATCTAAACTTGGTTCTGGCGGTTCTACAGAAACAACCATTTGAACCATTACAGCATATTTCCTTGGTGCTTCTTACCAGGAAATTGATTTTTCTAGTAGCCATTTGTTCGGCTAAGAAGAGTATCGGAATTAGCAGCTATGTCCTGTAAGGAGCCATATCTGGTTATCCATAAGGACAGAGTAGTGTTACGTCCTCATCCAGCCTTTCTTCCTAAGGTGGTATCGAGGTTTCATTTGAACGAAGATGTGGTTCTTCCTTCTTTTTTCCCCAAACCTACTTCGGTAGAGGAAAAGTTATTGCATTCTTTGGATGTAGTAGGAGCAGTTAAAGCTTATCTAAAAGCCACTGCTCAGATTCGCAGAACGGATACTTTGTTTATTCTGCCGGAAGGCCCCAGAAAGGGTCAGGCAGCGTCAAAATCTACTTTAGCCAAGTGGATTCGACAGGTCATAATACAAGCCTATAGCTTGAGAAGTAGACCGCCTCCGTTCAAAGTTAGGGCGCACTCCACGAGAGCAGTTGGAACTTCATGGGCAGTGCATCACCAGGCCTCCCTGGCTCAAATCTGTAAGGCCGCAACGTGGTCTTCAGTTCACACGTTTACTAGGTTCTACCAGGTGGACGTTAGAAGTCAGGAGGATGTCGCCTTTGGGCGCAGTGTGTTGCAGGCCGCAAAAGATCCTCATGTCTGATAGCGCTCAGCTTATATATGGTGTATCCCTCCCCTCATTTGGCATTGCTTTAGGACATCCCATTAGTAATGACTATGTCGCTCTGTGTCCCGTGATGTACGAAAAAGAAAATAGGATTTTTATAACAGCTTACCTGTAAAATCCTTTTCTTGGAGTACATCACGGGACACAGAGCTCCCACCCCTCTTTTGGGGACACTTATTGCTTTGCTACAAAACTGAGGTGCTCCCGGATGGGAGGGGCTTATATAGGGGAGGGTACTTCCGGTTTTGGAAGTTGCCAGTGCCAGCACCTGACGGTAACTATATAACCCATTAGTAATGACTATGTCGCTCTGTGTCCCGTGATGTACTCCAAGAAAAGGATTTTACAGGTAAGCTGTTATAAAAATCCTATTTTTTTGGGGGGTTCGTTGGGTAGGGGTACTCTCGAGGGCATACGGATAATGCCTCTCATGCAGCCGGCTTACTGCATTTGGTTGGGAATGGTGAGGTGCAGAACCGCCTGGATACAGGAGTTCTGTGACTATCTCATTCTGGAATTTTAGAAGAGATAACGTCCCGCCTGAAGCTCTGTATAGCACATGAGCGTTCAGCAAAGCCAATTGGAATAAGGATAGAGACACTTTTTTGTGCCAGCGTCTCGCCTTACGGTCAATTAGATACGGCGCCAACAACTGGTCGTTGAGGTCCACCCCTCCCATATTTTGGTTATATTCGTGGACACAGAGGGGTTTCTCTACAACACCAGTCGCCGTACGAATTTGGACTGTCGTGTCTGCATGAAGGGAGGTAAGAAGGAAAACATTCTTATTGTCCCTCCACTTCATAGCGAGCAAGTTATTACACTTTACGCAGGCTCTCTCCCCCAGCCTAAGACGGGCATCTACAAGCCGCTGGGGAAAGCCCCGGCGATTAGGTCGCACGGTGCCACATGCTCCAATCTGATGATCAAACAAGTGACTAAACAGTGGCACGCTCGTGTAATAATTGTCCACATACAAGTGGTACCCCTTTCCGAATAAGGGTGACACCAAGTTCCACACTATCTTGCCAGCGCTCCCTATGTAATCCGGGCAGTTGACCGACTCAACCTGACTATCTTTTCCCTCATAAACCGTAAAGTTCAATACATAGCCTGTTGCCCTGTCACAGAACTTGTAGAGCTTGACCCCGTATCTGGCACGCTTGCTGGAAGGTACTGCTTGAAAGACAAGCGGCCAGAAAATGTAATCAGGGACTCATCAACGCAGACAACTTGATCGGGAATAAACAAGGCTGCAAAACGTTCGTTGAGGTGGTTTATGAGGGGCCGAATTTTATAGAGCCGGTCGTATTCAGGGTCCCCACGTGGACGACAAAGTTCATTGTCGTTGAAGTGCATGAACCGCAAAATCTGCTCGTATCGTATCGTGTCCTGGGCATAGAGGCAGAGAACACGGGCATGTGGTCAATTGGGTGCGTGGACCAATAAGCACGCAATGACGGGAATTTATGTGTGCCCATGCGAATAAAAATCAATTGGCATAAAATCAGCTGTTTCCACCTGAATACCGGGTTGGGCAGTGAATGGGGGAAGTACGGGTGCTGCAGAAGTGGTGGGGACCCAATCAGGATAGGCAAATTCTGCAGGAAGGGCACTATGGGCACGACGGGCCTGCCTTTGTCTTCTTGGTGGCAGCGGGACACTACTTGTGCTTGCCACCTCGCCAGCTTGAACTGCACTTATGGGACTCGCCACGTCACCACGTGATACTGCAGTGCTGGATGTACGCCCAGGCTGTACTAGGCCGCTGGTGCTTGCCAATTCACCAGAAGGAATAGCGGCGCTAGTACTACTCTGCTCCATGATACGAGAGACCTGCGGTTCTTGCTCCTCAACAACCTCAGAAGATCGGGATCGGGTACGCCTGACCTTAGCAGGGACCTCAACTTCGTCGTCAGAGCTATCTGACGTGGGGCCGCTGACGTCACTGTCTTCTACGGGAAGATATTCTGAGCCTGAATCTGACAGATGCGTGACCTCCTCTTCACTATCTGTCATGCTCAGAATCTCGTAGGCCTCTTTACTAGTGTACCTCCGTCTTGCCATTTTGGGCTCTAAATTTAGGAGTACACTAGTAAGATTCACAGGTAAAAAAAGCACCTGACTGTCACCAAATGTATCAAACGCTACCATAAAAACTGTTAGCGATCGCAGGGATCAGGACTGTCTCTGCGAACGCTGCAGTTATGTGTGTTGTGTTTGGTAAGTGACAGTGATCGATCGATACTGCACTTGGGTGGGCTGGGCTGGGCGGAGGGGCTAAACGCAGGTGCTAGCAGGTATCTGGGCTGATCCCGCTAACACTGTGTTTTTGGGAACCCTAAACCGCTGGGGACGCTAGTATAGATCTGATCAGATACTATACCACTAAGGGAGGTGTAGGCTTTGCGCGTGGGTGTTAGCGTTACTGGCACTAACCTGACGCTGCCTGGGGCGACGCAGACCCTCTCTGGCGCTAAAACCTAATTGATATCAGCCGCCGGGCGATCAGGGGGTTAAACCTTTATTGGGTTATATACGGCGGGTGCCCTGATGCTATAAAAAGCAAACTAACCAACCAGCGTCACCTGTAACCTTTATATGGTGATCACTGGTGAAAGGGTTAACTAGGGGCAATCAGGGGGTTAAAACCTTTATTAGGTTAAATATGGGGGTACCCGACGCTATTTAAAAACCTGACGGGTTACCTAAATAACTAACTGGGTAACCAGTGTCACCAGTGACGCTTATACGGTGATCACTGGTGAAAGGGTTAACTCTAGGGGCAATCAGGGGGTTAAAATAATATATGGGGGTAACTGACGCTAATAAAAACCTGCGGCGAACCTAAAAATAATTAACTGGCTATCTAGGGCACCAGCGACAAGAAAAAAGCGATCGGAAAAACGATTGCTTAGTGACGCTGGCGTTAGGGGGTGAAAGGGTTACCTGGGGGGCGATCAAGGGGTTAAACCTTTATTAGGGGGGGTTAGGGGGCTACCCTGGACCTAAAGGGGCCTAATCCTAACTGCCCTGCAACTTTTTACAGTCACAAATGACACTGATTGCAGTGATCAGTAAAAAAAAATGATCACTGCAAACGGTGCACTGTGACTGGGGGTGATCTGGGGGGTGATCTGGGGGTGACTGAG
This sequence comes from Rana muscosa, assembly GCA_029206835.1. Taxonomy (NCBI): domain Eukaryota; kingdom Metazoa; phylum Chordata; class Amphibia; order Anura; family Ranidae; genus Rana; species Rana muscosa. The sequence goes on from CM055117.1 coordinate 1,036,164,710, forward strand.
GGGTGTAAGTGTGCCTACGTGTACTGGTGTCAGTGGGCTGTTGGTGCACTTACTGTTAGATGTCTTCTCTCCTCGCGCCGGATCGAAAAGACCGACACGAGGAGAGATGACATCACTTCCTCTGCCTGTGTTTACATTACACAGGCAGGGGAAGCTCTCTCATTCGCCGGGAGCGATCGAGAGGGGGTGGCCGGAATCGAACGGCCGTCCCCTCATGCCGGATCGCTCCCAAACACTTAACCAACGCTCACTGTACAGAAGGGGGGTCCGATCGGACCCCCCAACTATACAAAAGCGATCACGTACATATACGTGATTCTGCCTGTCGGTGCCATTCTGCCGACGTATAATTACAGTGGGCGGTCGTTAAGTGGTTAAGACCCTCCTACTGTTTGTGAAATCTGACCACACCCACTATTTGATGTGATTTGGAGGGGGTGTGTGGGGAGGGGTTTTGGGGGGTCGTGGTTGAGTTCCAGCACCTATTATTTGAGGGAAAAAAAAGCCCTTGCCTTAGGTAGGTTACAGCAGTGCAGCTTAGGCAGTGCTTTTTTTCATGGCAAGAAAACGGTATTTTACTGTACTGTACTGATTAAAGCAGAACGTTTAGGAGATATTTACACTACCTATAGGTAAGCTTTATTACAGGCTTACTTATAGGTAAGTCAGTTGAGGAAGTTTACTTCCTCTTTAATATTCAAAGCAAACTCATCCATCCATTCATGTCTCCATGCTTTATTTAGTTGAGAAATCACTTTGAAAACCTTACTAGCATTCTAGCTGTAACCACCTTGAGTAAGGGCAAATGATTCGTGTAGCATTTACTTCCTGAAATCCATCTGCCCTTAGCTCAAGCATGCAGACTGGAGGGGTGTGCTTAGCTGAGAAAGCCCCTATTCCCCTCCTAAAGAAGTAAAACAAATGTCCATGAAGACTGGTGGGATGTATGACATCATTGTGGCTTGCAATGAAAAAGAAAAAAATCCAGAGAGCTCACTGGTTTAGGTTAGGCTGCTCACACCAGACAGGGCTACCCACCTATGGATGGGTTACCAGAAACTGCTGGGGCCGGGCCCAGTACAGGAGGGCTGGCTGTACTCCATGATCAGCAGCCCTGGGGAGGGAGGAGACATCTGCTGAGCGAGTAAATGAGGCACCAGTCCCAATGAAAAAGAAAAAAACGTTATTACTTCAGGACAGGTTACCCTTACACATGGAAGCACTTGGGTGCTGAGTACAAGCACGTGTTGAGCAGACAAATCAAGCTCCAGTGTGCGCTCTTCTGTTAGACCCCTTTCACACTGAGGGCGTATTGCAGGCGCTATTGCGTTAAAAATAGGAATCCACCCTAAAAGTGCTGCTCCATTGTCTCCAGTGTGAAAGCCTGAGGGCTTTCACACTGGAGCGTTACGCTAGCAGGACGGTAAAAAAATTCCTGCTAGCCACAACTTTGGAGCGGAGAAGGAGTGGTGCGTTTACCGCTCCTTCACTGCTGCTGCCCATTGAAATCAATGGGACAGCGCGGCTTTACCGCCCGCAATGCGCTGCTTCAGCAGCGCATTGCGGGCTGTTTTAACCTTTTATCGACCGCTAGCGGGGGTAAATGCGCCACAAATCTGCACATAGGATCGGCGGTAAAAATAGCAGCGTTTTACCGCCGACGCTATGGGCGGCTCAGTGTGAAAGGGCTCTAAAAGGGCAAAAAAAGAGAAAAAGAGTAAACCTTGCTGCTCACCCGCAGCAGGGCTAAATGTAAAAAGAGCCTGGCGCCCGAAACTGCATGTCGGGCGATATGATTTGCGCATTTCTGATAGTCTGTAATAGTATTGTATTTAGATCATGTCCAGTGGTCAGTCAGTCTTTAGTGTCTGTATAGATTCTGATAGATCATGTAAAGTTGTCAGTTCATGCTGAAGGTGTAGTGCCTGTGTGTGTTAAGTAGAACTGATTTGTATTAGGACTAGGCTATAAGAGGCATTCTTAGAGCTGGATAGGTTTGTGTGGCACATTACAGCCCACTGCTCCTAGCCAAGTTGTTTCAGTTAAAAGCTCTGACACCACCTCAGCTTCTGTTTGTAAGTAGAACTAGATCAACTTTAAAGAGGAAGTAAACTGCGCCAAAGTTTATTTTTATATTTTTTAAAACCATGCAAAGTAAAGGCATAATGTGCTAGTATGCACCAAATACTAGTGTAGCGATACCTCCAACTAAGAAGGCCGTAGATTTAGTTTGGGCCCTGAAAGACAGCTCCCCCAACCCCGGCAAAGTACTCGACCCCCTACTGGCACAGTTAGTTACGGCAGCAATAAACACTAATACTGTACATCGAGACGATAATAGTATAAAAAGGGTATATGATTTACTTAAGCTTTTGATAAGCTTTTGATAAGAAAGGGGTTAACATTTATAACAGTTCACAGACACTGCATATGAAGTGAACAGTAACAAGTGCGCCAAGTGGGCGACCGTTAACTAGGCGCCCTGTGGCGCAGTAACCAAACAAATTAGCAAGCTGACCAGGCCTGGTTCAGATATCTACAACTTAGTCTATTGGGGATAAGGTTCTTTTCTTCACCGGCAGGTCTTTAACGGTGGTGCACATTAACCGAGTATGATTTGTAATCCAGTGGGAAATGTAAAGATGGGGTAAACACTGTCTTATATAAAGTGTTAGTACCGCTCCTTTGAGGTCCTCTAATGAGAGTATCAAGAACAACTTGCGGGCCACGGCAGTCTATAGGCCTATTCGCAACAACAGTATATAGTTTGGGCATATGCCCTCTCACCCGCCCGGACACGGTCCCAGTCCGGGGAACTTCCACCGACTGTATCCCACACACACACACACACACACACACACACACAGTGTCCCCAACGATCGGGTCCTCGATCCGGTCCCGGCTGTAAACAACGAGGTCCGGAGCCACCCAGGCTCGCAGTGGGGTGGAAGGCTCTTTGGTGCTGCGCAAGGTCTCAGGCTTCAGGCCTTGCACTCCGACACATCCGCACAGGAGGATCAGTCTCTGAAGTCTCGTGTCCCAAAGAGGCCGAGCGCAGCCGCGCCTTCTCCTTATATAACCCCTCCCATGAGTCTCTGCGGTGAACACTACTGAATGGGTTTCTGGGGGATGTAGTCTCCGGGAAGTAAAAGGGGAACACCCCGCTACACTAGCACATTATGAAATACCTTAGAATGAAGTCCTTCCAGGTTCATGTCCTCCGGCTGTCCGATTGGCCGTGCCACGATGACTTCACTCCCGCGCATGCGCACAGGAGACGCTGACGGCAGCATGGAGCTCTGAAGAGACAGTGCAGTTATACCATCCCTTTAAAACGCATGCGCAGGTGAAACCACCGGCTGCATGAAGTGTGAATATCTCCTAAACCATGAAGGTTTAGGAGGTATTCATAGTACCTACAGGTGAGCCTTATTATAGGCTGACCTGTAGGTACAAAAGTACAGAATGAGTTCACATCCACTTTAAACCTCAGCTCCAGCCTTAACTTTCTGGAAGATTTAGAACCTCTGTCAGGTGTTTATTATATTTATTTTTGTTAAATCTTGACTTGATTTGCGAGCGCTGTGTCAGGACCCAAGCCACTGGTTTATATATTACCGTATGTGGCCAGAGGTCCGGGGGTGCTGGAGAACTCGGCGACACTCCCAGCTGGGTGGGGCAGGCGCAACGTGCGTCGAAGCACCCAAAAGTGTCAACAGTTCCCGGGTGTCTCCAAGCGTCACGAGCGCCCCCGCACCTCTGGCCACATACAGTACTGCATACACCAGCAGTGGTTGTGGAACGAATCATCTGAGTTTCCATTATTTTCTTATGGGGAAACTTGCTCTGATAGACAAGTGCTTTGGATTACAAGCATGCTTTTGGAACTAATTATGCTCGGAAACCAAGGTATTACTGTATATTGCTACCTCCAACTCTGATGACACCTGATCTTCTTCTTTTTTTTTTTTTTTGTCCTATAGAGGAGCGAGCAAAATTTACCTCAATGGGGTCACAGTCAGCAATTAAAACCTAAGAAGGATTCTAATGCCGCGTACACACGTTTTTCATGAAGAGAAAAATGCAATTTTTAAAAATGGTCGTGAAAAACGGTCGTGTGTATGCTCCAGAGCATTTTTCTCTACGAGAAAAATGCCTGAAAAAAAAAATTAGAACCTGCTCTATTTTTTCTCGTCGTTTTTCACGTAATTTTTTTTAACGTCGTGAAAAACGGTCGTGTGTATGCTTTTACGAGGGAAAAAAAAACGCGCATTCTCAGAATCAAGTATGAGACCGGACCGCTTGTTCTGGTGAAACTAGCGTTCATAATGGAGATAGCACATTCGTCACGCTGTAACGGACTGAAAAGCACGAAGACTGAAAAGCGCGAATCGTCTCTCACCAAACTTTATTAACACGAGGATCAGCAAAAGCAGCCCAAAGGGTGGCGCCATTCGAATGGAACTTCCCCTTTATAGTGCTGTCGTACGTGTTGTACGTCACCGCGCTTTGCTCAAGCTTTTTTTTTTTCATTAATGCGTGTAGGCAAGGCAGGCTTGAGAGGAAACACAAAAAATCACGTCGAGAAAAACTTAGTTTTTTTCCATAACATGAATAACGGTCGTGTGTACGTGGCATTGCATTTCCCCACTCATTTTAAAGCTAATAAAAAGTTTGGCTGGAGACGACCGTGATGTTCCTTTTTTTTTTTTTTTCAATACATAGTATCCTTTTCTGTAATGAGTGTCTGGAACATTATTTAGTCTGCTAATTACTTGATCAGTGTATTGCCCTAGCACAGCTCAAGGTGACTAAAGTGACAGTTTTATAGTCATCTACATTAAGTACTGGCTTTAGATATGGTTTGTTCTACTTTTCTGTAGCTTTTTATTACAATTTATTCTTGAGAGCTATAAACGTTATTCAATGTTGTTGAAGAATAAAAGATCATAAACTGTTCAAAGCATTAATGGCTTTCTGCTTTAACTGCACGCTTTGTTATTGTTGGTACACCCACTTATTCATCAAAGACTATCCTCACAATCCTCGTTCTTCATTGACAGTAGATGCTGCATACACATAGAAGTTTACATCACGGCTTTGTTACTTCTATTCTGCCAGGATATTCACTTTTGTAAGGCCCCTTTCACACAAGACGGATCAGTAATGATCTGCCCCGTGAACCTCCGCTTGCTCATCCGCCGGCTCAGCGGGGATCAACGGAACGATCCTCGCTGAGCCAGCGGATGACAGGTCTGTCTCCGCACACTGTGCAGGGACCGACCTGTCAGAGCGCCGCTCTCCCCTATGGGGGATCGGATGACGACGGACCGTAGAGTCCGTTGTCATCCGATCCGATCCGCAGACGGATGGAAAAGTAGGGTTTTCCTCCGTCACACTTTGGCGGATCAAAGCGGGTCGGATGTCAGAGGACATGTCACCACTGACATCCGAGGCTCCATAGAGGTGCATGGAGCATCCGTTCAGGTCCACCTAAAAAACTGACAGGCGGACCTGAACGGTCCGTCCGTGTGAAAGAGCCCTAAAAGTTCAGTTTTTGTAACTTGTATTCAATGTTGTTCACAATGTTGCAGAATGGTGATTTGATTAGGAGGGATCACTGGCACTTTGGGAGTGTTGATTGCCTGTGCCCGCCTCATGGAGCAAGTTTATGAAAAATTGGAGAAGACTTGGTCCAATGTGTCTGCCCTTTTTTACAAATTGCTTGGGGTTCATTTATCCAGAGATCTATGGTTCGCCCCCCCCCCCCCCACACACACACACACATTTTAAGCCCCCAAATCTCACTAAAAATCAAATCAAATTGGCACATTATGTACTCCTAGCCTCCAAATTAACAATCACAAAAGCTTGGGAGAAGCAGTTCACTTGCTTCTCCAAAGATGGTTTTTATATCAATTAGAAGAGGGAAGGTCTGGACAGCCGCACTCCAATAAAAACACCTTTTATTGTGCAAAATAACAAAAGTACACACCACAGCAGGGTACAGGATAAAAAAAAGTTGACGCGTTTCACACTTGACAGTGCTTAGTCATATGGTTTGTATTAGTGGTGCAACGGATCGGTGACGATCCGTGATCCGAACGGGTCACCCCGTTCGGATCGGCACACACCGCGATCCGCGGCCTCGGCCTTAGGAAAGGCCGCGGCTTCGGCCTAGCTCCGGAGCCGCGGCCATCTTGGCACACCCGGGGGCGGCGGCCGCCTTGTGACGTCATCACCCATCGCTGCTCGTGGATTTGAACTGGCCGGCGGGAGAGACTGGTAAGTGGGGGAGATTGTGGATATTACATACAGGGGGAGATTGTGGATATTACATACAGGGGGAGAGTGTGGATATTACATACAGGGGGAGAGTGTGGATATTACATACAGGGGGAAGATTGTGGATATTGCATACAGGGGGAAGATTGTGGATATTGCATACAGGGGGAAGATTGTGGATATTACATACAGGGGGAAGATTGTGGATATTACATACAGGGGGGGAGATTGTGGATATTACATACAGGGGGAAGATTGTGGATATTACATACAGGGGGGGAGATTGTGGATATTACATACAGGGGGAAGATTGTGGATATTACATACAGGGGGAGAGTGTGGATATTACATACAGGGGAAGATTGTGGATATTACATACTGGGGGAGATTGTGGATATTACTGGGGGAAGATTGTGGATATTACTGGGGGAAGATTGTGGATATTACTGGGGGAGATTGTGGATATTACAGTGGGGGGGGGGGGATGACGTGGATATTAGTAATTTTTTTTTTTGCCGATCCGAAAATGATCCGATCCGTGGCTCTGATCCGAGGATCGATCCGATCCGTGAGTTTTTTGATCCGTTGCACCCCTAGTTTTTATATCAACAAACCCCTGACTAGCACCCTTACCAGTAGCCACAAAAAAATTAACAAGATCTGGAACCAAAAATCATATAGGCTATCCACGCTAAAATATATAAAGTATCTCACAAAAGTGAGTACACCCCTCACATTTCTGTAAATATTTTATTCTATCTTTTCATGTGACAACACTGAAGAAATGACACTTTGCTACAAATGTAAAGTAGTGAGTGTACAGTTTGTATAACAGTGTACATTTGCTATCCCCTCAAAATAACTCCACACACAGCCATTAATGTCTAAACCGCTGTCAACAAAAGTGAGTACACCCCTAAGTGAAAATGTCCAAACTGGGCCCAATTAGCCATTTTCTCTCCCCGGTGTCATGTGACTCGTTTAGTGTTACAAGGTCTCAGGTGTGAATGGGGAGCTGGTGTGTTAAATTTGGTGTTATTGCTCTCACTCTCTCATACTGGTCACTGGTAGTTCAACATGGCAACCCATGGCAAAGAACTCTGAGGATCTGAAAAAAAATAATTGTTGCTCTACATAAAGATGGCATAGGCTATAAGAAGATTACCAAGACCCTGAAACTGAGCTGCAGCACGGTGGCCAAGACCATACAGCAGTTTAACAGGACAGGTTCCACTCAGAACAGGCCTCGCCATGGTTGACCAAAAGAAGTTGAGTGCCCGTGCTTAGCGTCATATACAGAGGTTGTCTTTGGGAAGTGGACGTATGAGTTCTGCCAGCATTGCTGCAGAGGTTGAAAGGGGTGGGGGGTCAGCCTGTCAGTGCTCAGACCATACGCCGCACACTGTATCAAATTGGTCTGCATGGCTGTCATCCTGAAAGGAAACCTCTTCTAAAGATGATGCACAAGAAAGCCCGCAAACAGTTTGCTGAAGTTTGCTCCTGTAGGGGAGTGCTCTGTCTCAGATATGGGCCTAGCTACTGCTGCTCAGGACCCTAGCTCTGAGGATTTTCATGTTTTGAACAGTATATTCCCTGTGAGGAAGACCCCAGTTCTAAATAATTGACAGGGTGCTTGTAAGTGAACTCATTGATGCTGCGAGGGACACTCTCAAGCTGAATGTTGAGGCTGAGGAACCTCAGGTGGAAGCTGTCTCCTTTGGTTCCTTTAAAGCCGTTTATTCAAAAAAGGTTTTTCCATATGTGCCTTTTTTTGATACATTCATTGACCAAGTCTGGGATAAGCCGCAGAAGACTTTGCTGGTCCCGCGGCGCCTAGCCATGAGGTACCCCTTTGAGGAGGACCTGGTTAAGAAGGCTCTCCCCCCAGTGGTCGACCCCCCCGGTCGCCCGTTTGAATAAGGCTACCACGCTCCCAATGGAAGGGACTCCTGCATTTTAGGATCCCACTGACAGGAGGTCAGAAGTGGTGAGTAGAACTATGTTTACTGTGAGGGGGTTAACTCAGTAGCGGGTGTGTGTGACCCCCTGGTTGGGCTCCCCACACAAAAACAGGGCCAGCAGACGGAGGTTGTGGTTTTCAAAATCAAAAGGTGCGGTTTATTTCTCTATGTACAGTGACAAAAACACAGCAAAGCCAAAAAGAAACATAAACAAAATAAATCCTGGTCAGTTTGACCTCTGACTAAACATGCAGGTTTCCTAAACTAACAACTGGGATCAGCCTGGTGCTGTCCTAGTCCCTAAGTCCCTGGTTTAGTAAAAGTCCAAACAAATAGCCACACAGGCTTTGCCTCACCGCACAGGGGTTCACTCTCCCTAGACAGTCCACACAGGTCTGGGTCCAGGCATGAGCAAACACCTAATGAATCTGGGAGTTTTTATAGAGGCCTTAAACGAACTGACAGGCTTCAGCTGGTCTCATCAACTCCCTGCCTGCACGACGCCCAGCCCTCTCCCTAGAGGTATGAGTCATCCATGAGCCTACTAGCCTCAGCTGGGCTTATACAACTCTCCACCCTAGTTGTATAAGTCAGCATAAAGCCTGAATCTGGGAGAAATATATCTACCCCCCTGGATGCAACCAGGTGACTTTACCTTCCTGCTGTCACATACCCCCCCCCTCTTGTTTTAACCTTGGGGTTGGAACACCAGCAATCAGGCATTCATGTACTCGAGACAAAGCATCCACATTCCCCATTTGAACGCCAGGGCGATGCTTTACTGTGAAGTTGAATTCCTGTAGGGCCAGGAACCACCTATTCACTCTTCTATTTGTCTCCTTGTTTTGAGCCATCCACTTTAACGGAGCGTGATCCGTAACCATGTCAAAGTGCCTACCTAGCAGATAGTACCGAAGGGAATCTAGAGCCCACTTCACCGCTAAACACTCCTTTTCAACCGTGGCGTAATTTACCTCATGGGACTTCAACTTCCTGCTGAGGTAAATGACTGGGTGCTCTTCCCCGTTCCAGACCTGGGACAATACTGCTCCTAACCCCACATCTGACGCATCACTTTGTACGACAAAGTCTTTAGAGAAGTCGGGTGAGTACAACACTGGCTGGCTACATAAGGCTTGTTTCAAGAATTGGAATGCTGCCTCAGCCTCGGGGGTCCATTTAATCATGACCGACCCTTTCCCTTTCGTCAGGTTGGTTAGGGGCACAGCCTTAGAAGCAAAGTGGGGAATGAAGCGCCGATAATAACCCGCGATTCCCAGAAAGGCCCGTACCTGCTTCTTGCTGTTGGGACGTGGCCAACTCTGGATGGCCTCGACTTTGTTGAGTTGGGGTTTTATCACTCCCCTGCCAATGGTGTACCCAAGATATTTGGCCTCCTCCTGCCCAATGGTACACTTCTTGGGGTTAGCCGTAAACCCCGCTTCCCGGATAGAGTCTAGGACTGCTTGCACTTTTGGCAGATGTGAGGCCCAATCTGTGCTATGGACAATTACGTCATCCAGGTAAGCCGCAGCATACTTCCGATGGGGCCTCAGTATCTGGTCCATTTTCCGCTGGAATGTGGCCGGCGCATTCTGTAACCCGAACGGCATTCTCTTATATTGGAATGCCCCGTCTGGGGTTACAAATGCGGTTTTCTCTTTGGCCGACTTGGCCAGGGGAATTTGCCAATACCCTTTTGTGAGGTCAAGAGTCGTCATGTATCGGGCTGTTCCCAGCCGGTCGATCAACTCATCTATACGTGGCATGGGGTAGGTGTCAAATTTTGTAACTTTGTTCAACTGACGAAAATCGTTACAAAATCGCCAGCTCCCATCCGGTTTAGGCACCAACACAATGGGACTAGACCAATCACTTTGGGACTCCTCTATCACCCCTAAGTTCAGCATTTTCTGTACTTCCTCCCGTATTGCCTCCCGTCGGGCCTCTGGGATCCGATAGGGTTTTAACTTCACCCTTTCACCGGGCGGGGTAATAATATCATGCTCTACCCCAGATGTTTGTCCCGGCAGCTCAGAGAACACCTCCTTGTTGCGAAGCACCAACTCCTTCACCTCCTGTTGTTGGGGTTGTGACAAGGTGGCTGCTATTCCAACCTCTGGAATCACGCAACCAGTTTGAGCTGGTGACCAAGTTTCTGCGACTAGGGACTCTCTATCCCTCCAGGCTTTCAACAGATTAACGTGATATATCTGTTCGGGCTTTCGCCTTCCTGGTTGTCTGACCTTGTAATTCACTTCGCTCACTTTTTCCATTATCTCGTAGGGGCCTTGCCATTTGGCAAGGAATTTACTTTCAACCGTAGGGACAAGTACCAATATCCTATCCCCCGGGGAAAAGGTACGGGTCTTTGCTCCACGGTTGTACACTCTCTGCTGTGCCAACTGCGCTTGGGCCAAATGTTCCTTCACGATGGGCATTACCTGTGCAATTCGATCTTGCATCAGGGCGACATGCTCAATCACACTCCTGTGGGGAGAACTCTCACTTTCCCAAGTTTCCTTGGCAATATCCAACAGCCCTCTTGGGTGTCTCCCATACAGTAACTCAAAGGGGGAGAATCCCGTAGAGGATTGGGGCACCTCCCTAATAGCAAACATCAAATAAGGAAGTAGACAGTCCCAATCCTTTCCATCTCTATCCACCACTTTCTTCAACATTTGTTTTAGGGTTTTGTTGAATCTTTCAACCAGCCCATCGGTTTGGGGGTGATACACAGATGTACGCAATTGCGTCACTTTGAACAATTTACACAGCTCTTTCATAACCCGGGACATAAAGGGTGTACCTTGGTCCGTAAGCAGTTCTTTACAAATACCCACCCGGCTAAAAACAAGAGATAGCTCTTTGGCTATGGTTTTGGCCGAGGTATTTCTGAGAGGGATCGCTTCTGGATAACGGGTGGCATAGTCCATTATAACCAATATGTACTGGTGCCCCCTAGCGGACTTGATTATAGGACCTACCAAATCCATTGCGATTCTCTCAAACGGGACCTCAATGATGGGTAGAGGGACCAGCGGGCTACGGAAATGTGGCATCGGGGCCGACCTCTGACACACAGGGCAGGAGGAACAATAATTTTCTATGTCCTTCATCACCCCAGGCCAATAGAATCTCTGTAATACCCTCTCTCGGGTTTTCTCTGTCCCCAGATGACCTCCAAGAATGTGCCCATGGGCCAACTCCAACACCAACTTCCTGTAAGGTTTGGGCACCACAAGCTGCTCAACGGTTTCTTCTGCCCTTTTTGCCACCCGATACAGTAGGTCCTTCTCTACGCTGAAGTATGGGTAAGTGCAGGTATTATCTGGGTTCACTAACTCGCCATCTATTTCCACTACGTTTTCCCGTGCCTTTATTAGGGCGGGGTCTTTTAACTGTGCTGTGGCAAAATTTTCCCTGTGAACCTCCAGATCAGAAAACTCCTCAGACGGTAGGTTTTCGTCTGAGGAGGTGGGCTCCTCTCCAGTTTCTTGAGTCTCCCCTGCCAATACTGACAAGGGAAATTCTGGAGAGTCCTCACCACTCTCAGAGGAGTTCTGGCTATCACATTCCTGGTACATAGGGGCACCAGTGGGGGGCTCAGGATCATCCCACAGTTCCCAGAACTTCGGAAAATCTCTTCCCACAATGGCATCATGCGGTAATTGAGATACTAACCCCACTGGATGAGAGAGGGTACCTTTGGGGGTCTCGAAACACACTGTAGTCACTGGATACTCTTGGGTGTCCCCATGCACACAAATAACAGCTACCTTGCTATTCCCAGAGACCTCTGTTTTAACTAATTCAGCCTTTATCAGGGTCACAAGGCTACCTGAATCCAGTAATACCACAACATTTCTACCATTAATACACATTTTGCATAAATGTTTCTCAGTTCCCCGAATGGCAGTGCATGCGACTGTCGCACACAGCGACTGACGTCTGTCCGTCAGAAAGTCACATTGCATGGGTTCCTCCACAACCGGGCAATTTGCTGCAATATGTCCCGCTTGCCGGCAGCGGTAGCAAACAATCCTTTTGGCTGCCTCTTGAGCCCCTGACTTCCCAGGCTGTTCTCGCCAAACTTTGGGTAGAGCTCCCACCCTCTCACTCTCTCCACCCTCACCCCTTGGAATCCTCTTATCCGCCCCTGGGGATGGTCTGGTCTTAGGGTGGAAAGTCCGAGAGTCTCTGGAAGAGGCCGTCAGGTTCTCTGTAGCCAAGTATTTCTCTACACGATCCACAAGACCACCGGCCGTCTCTGGGTCTCCATGGCTTACCCACTTTTGGATGGCAGTAGGAAGAGCTCTCAAAAACCGATCCATTACAACACGTTCCACAATCTCTGGTGCGGACAAAGTCTCTGGCTGTAGCCACTTCCTGCTCAGGTGAATGAGATCATACATTTGAGACCTGGGGGGTTTTCCAAGCTGGAAAGTCCAGTTATGCACACGCTGAGCCCGGACAGCCAGGGTGACACCCAGCCTTGCCAATATTTCAGCTTTTAGCATCACATAGTCTTTTGCTTGGTCAGGCTCTAGGTCATTGTAAGCCTTCTGCGATTCACCAGTTAACAGAGGAGCCACCAGTCCAGCCCACTGCTCCTCAGGCCACTTTTCTCTTTCAGCAGTCCTTTCAAATGTGGTCAAAAATACCTCTGGATCATCCTCTCCAGTCATTTTTGTCAATAAACGACTCACCCCAAAGGACGCGGTATTAGTGGGACGGCTTTCCTCACTGGTCTGCGGACGTTGCTGCATTACTGCTTCCATTTGTTGTAGTCTCTGCTCTTGCTTCTGTAACAGGTCTATGAAGCGGGCCTCAGATTGCTGCTGGGCTTGTTGATGAGCTTGCTGCTGGGCTGCAAGGCTCCTTTGCAAACCTGCATTTGTCTGCTGTTGATTGGCATTTGCTAGAGCCAGCTGTTTCAGTATCTCCTCCATGCTGGCTTAAAAAAAACTGCCCGCATTCTCCACCAACTGTGAGGGGGTTAACTCAGTAGCGGGTGTGTGTGACCCCCTGGTTGGGCTCCCCACACAAAAACAGGGCCAGCAGACGGAGGTTGTGGTTTTCAAAATCAAAAGGTGCGGTTTATTTCTCTATGTACAGTGACAAAAACACAGCAAAGCCAAAAAGAAACATAAACAAAATAAATCCTGGTCAGTTTGACCTCTGACTAAACATGCAGGTTTCCTAAACTAACAACTGGGATCAGCCTGGTGCTGTCCTAGTCCCTAAGTCCCTGGTTTAGTAAAAGTCCAAACAAATAGCCACACAGGCTTTGCCTCACCGCACAGGGGTTCACTCTCCCTAGACAGTCCACACAGGTCTGGGTCCAGGCATGAGCAAACACCTAATGAATCTGGGAGTTTTTATAGAGGCCTTAAACGAACTGACAGGCTTCAGCTGGTCTCATCAACTCCCTGCCTGCACGACGCCCAGCCCTCTCCCTAGAGGTATGAGTCATCCATGAGCCTACTAGCCTCAGCTGGGCATATACAACTCTCCACCCTAGTTGTATAAGTCAGCATAAAGCCTGAATCTGGGAGAAATATATCTACCCCCCTGGATGCAACCAGGTGACTTTACCTTCCTGCTGTCACATTACCTTATTGGGGTCTGCCTTGCGCCCTATAGTGGCGGCGACACTTGTGTCTCAAGACACTCACAGGATGGGCAAAGATTTTGCACCAGACAGTACAGGAGCATAATCTCCCTCCTGAGACCATTTCCCTGGCTCACCTACTTGCGCAGGGTTTAGTCTCTGTGTGCGATGCCACTTTGGATGCGGCCCCTTTAATATCTGGGGCCTCTATCTCTGCTGTGGTGCTGCGTCGCCTTATCTGGCTGAAATGCTGGTCGGCCGACCTAGCTTCCAAATAGCTCCTAGCTGACTTGCCCTTTAAGGGCGGTAGACTGTTTGGGGCCGCCCTGGATGACATAATTGTGGATGTCACAGGGGGTAAGAGTACCTTCCTTCCTCAGTCTGTTAAGGAAAAAGAGCCCCACCATAGGCCGGGCCCTTCCTTTCCGGCAAAGAAGGAGTTTTTTCGTCCGTCAGATTCCACGGGTAAGCCCGCCCAGACTGAGAAAAGTGCGGCTGGGGGACATAAGCGTTCCTGGGTGTGTAAGCCTACCAAGCAAGCTCCCAAGCCGCCGCCGCATAAAGTCTTGCCCCTGCCCAATGCTGGGGTGGGGGGATGTCCTTGCAGGGTCACGGTTTGGTGGACCTCCCGGATCTCTGACCGGTGGGTGTGCGAGGTGGTCACCCCAGGATACAGGATAGAGTTCCGTTCCTGGCCCCCAGACAGATTCTTCCCTCAATTCTCCCTCTCCTTCCTGCCCATCGGGCGGCCCTCTTAGGGGCCGTACAGGATTGATCAGGTCCGGAGTGATTGTGCCAGTTCCGTCACAGGAGAGGTTTCAGGGTTTCTACTCGAATCTGTTTGTAGTCCCAAAAAAGGGACAGGGTTTGGCCAATCCTGGGCCTCAAGGCCTGAATGCCTTGGTGATGGTGCAGAAGTTCCGCATGGAATACATTCGCACCGTGTTCCCTACACTCCATCAAGGGGATTTTCTGGCATCCCTGGACATCAAGGACGCCTACTTGCATGTTCAAATCAACGCAAGTAACCAGTAGTTTCTGCGCTTGCGATCGGCGAAGTCCACTATCAATTTGTGGCTCTTCCCTTCGGCCTAGCCTCGGCACCAAAGGTGTCTACCAAGGTGCTTGCTCCGGTTCTAGCTTTGCTGAGACAGCGAGGCATTGCTATCGTGGGCTATCTGGACGATCTTCTAAGAGCAGACAATGGCTCAGAATTAGAAGAAGTGTGACTATCGTCAGTCAGACCCTTAGGGACTTCAGGTGGCTCCTGAACATTCAGAAGTCGGTCCTGGTCCCGGCTCAGCATTCAGAGTATCTCGGTCTGATCCTGGACTCCTTGAAAGCGTAGGTATTCCTACCCCTGGAGAAGTTACTCACATTTCAGTCTGCAGTGCGGGTTCTGACGTCCCGAAAATGGTCGTCAACCCGTTTTTGCATGAGAGTCCTGGGACTCATGGGGGCCTCGTTCGAGGCTGTTCCGTATGCCCAATCACGCCCACGGGCATTACAGTAAGAGATCCTGTCAACTTGGGACAAATCCCCGTTGTCCTTGGATATTCAGATCCAGATGAGTCACCCAATCAGGGCGTCCCTGGCGTGGTGGTTGGGGTCCCCGGCTCTTCGGTCCGGGAAGTCGTTCCTCCCCATCCAGTGGACGGTGATCATGACGGACACCAGCCTGACGGGCTAGTGTTGAGTCTGGGTAGTCCTGTCTGCCCAAGGACTTTGGACTCCGGACGAAGCCCGTTTACCGATCGATGTTCTGGAAATCCGGGCAATTAGACTGTGCCTCTCCTCGTGGTCTCTGTCGGCCGTCTACATTCGAGCGTAGACAATTGGCAGGCGGACTATCGGAGTCGCCAGACGCTGGACCAGGAAGAGTGGTCCTTACACCCGGAGGTTTTTCAAATTCTGTGCCGGCGGTGGGGCATGCTGGATGTGGACCTGATGGCCTCTCGACTCAATCGTAAGGTGTCAAGGTTTGTGGCCAGGTCCAGGGATCCTTAGGCGGATGCCTCGGATCCGTTGGTGGCCCCATGGGGTCATTATCACCTGATATCTGTTATCCTCCGCTGCAGCTTCTTCCTCGCTGCGCAGGGTTGTGGCCGAGGGGATTCCGGTGACCCTCTTTGCGCCGGATGGGCCTTGGCGTCATTGGTACGCTGATCTGGTACGTCTCGTCGCGGACGTTCCTTGGCGGTTGCCAATGAGGGAGGACCTTCTGTCTCAAGGTCCTATTTTTTTCATCCTGTTTTACAGTCTCTGGCTTTAACGGCATAG
The DNA here is from genome assembly GCA_029206835.1 of Rana muscosa. Taxonomy (NCBI): domain Eukaryota; kingdom Metazoa; phylum Chordata; class Amphibia; order Anura; family Ranidae; genus Rana; species Rana muscosa. Next base: position 1,036,180,850 of record CM055117.1, read on the forward strand.
CTTATTGAAAGCCAGGTGCTGAGAGTCAAAGGTCTCACGGATTCGGTCATTTCGACCATGTTAAGGGCACGGAAGTCTTCCGCTAGAAAGATATATCACCGTACCTGGGAAGCTTACATCGCTATGTGTGAAGAGCTGGACTAGCGTCCACGGACGTATTCCGTCCCCAGTATCCTGCGGTCCTTGCAGCGTGGCGTGACCCAAATGCTTGCTTTCAGTACGATTAGGGGTCAGATTTCGGCCTTGGCCGTCTTCTTTCAGCGACCGCTAGCGGGTCATTCCTTGGTTAGCACCTTTTGTGCAGGGCGTTCGCCATGTGTTCCCTCCTTTTTAAACCTCCTCACCCTCCTCGGGATTTGAATTTGGTGCTCTCGGTTCTCCAGGAACCTCACTTTGAAAATATCAGAGATATTCCCCTCTTGAACTTGTCTACGAAGGTGGCCTTTTTAGTGGCCATTACTTCTGTCAGACGGGTGTCTGAGTTGGCGGCCTTGTCCTGCAAGTTGCCCTATTTGGTCATCCACAAGGATAAGGCGGTGTTGCGTCCGCGACCTTCCTTTTGCCAAAGGTGGTCTCGGCTTTTCACCTACATGTGGACATTGTCCTCCCGTCCTTGTGTCCTCACTCATCGCATCCCAGAGGGTTTGCGCTTCACACATTGGATGTGGTACGTGCTATGACTCACTAGTTGTGTCTCTCTGGTCCGATACAGGGCCGAGCGGCATTCCACCAGGGCAATTGGTGCTTCCTGGGCTTTCCGACATCAAGCGTCGGTTGCACAAGTGTGCAAGGCGGCGACCTGGTCGTCCGTTCATACCTTTTCTAAGTTCTATAAGGTTGATGTGGCTGCATCTTCGGATCCTTCCTTCGGCCGCAAAGTTTTGCAGGCCGCTGTTTAATGTTGCAGCTCCTCCGTTGAGGAACTCTGCTGGTTTGGAGTGAAGTTTTGGTTGTTCCTTTACTATTTGCTCCCACCCTTTTCTTATACTGCTTTGGGACGTCCCACACGTAAACAGTATGAGAGCTGTGTCAGTCCATGGACGATAAGAGAAAATAGGATTTTTGTACTCACCGTAAAATCTGTTTCTCTGACGTCCATGGACTGACACAGCACCCACCCTTCCTTTTAAGGTTTGTACTGCTTGTTACGAACTGAGGCTGCTAGCTGCAGGTAGGAGGGTTATGTCCGGAGGGGCCGCCCCCCTGGACGGGGCTGTTCAGCTCTGGTTTTGTTCTAGAATGTATGTTTCTAACATTCTGCCTAGATCTTCTCCTGCGAGCAGGGACATATACCCACATGTAAACAGTATGAGAGCTGTGTCAGTCCATGGACGTCAGAGAAACGGATTTTACAGTGGGTACAAAAATCCTATTTTTTCAAAGGCAAATATAGCAAAACAAAAAAAAAACTGTGCTAGTGGTCCAAAAAAACATGCATATAGGGACGCAGCTGGCATCTAATATAGGATACATTATATTATATTAAATAAATGTTGCGCTACTCGCCAAATAAAGAAAACAAAACGTATTGGGCAGAGACAGAGGCTGTGACATCACTGCGCATGCGCATTACTGGGATTTGGAATTCTGGGAGTTGTGGTTTCATTTTAAGATGCTGTATACAACCCCATGGGCAGGGATTACACTTATTTCTCCACGGCTCACTCTCAATAAGATAGGATTGTCCATTAGCCTCGATTACTCACCAGGCTGATATCGGCTAAAATTGTCTTGACCCCTTAGTCGGACAACAACCTCATTTTGATATTGTTCTCTAACCTTTCTTATGCATTTCCTCAATCGCATTGCATTTCCTCAATCGCATTGCCAGCTTAACACATCTATTTTAAGTGAAGAGTCCTATTGTTTTTATTATTGATTCACATCTTAAAAACATATTTTGAGAGGAACATAGTGGAAGAAACCTCCCCGGCTATAAGTTGAGTGGCGCATAAGGCCTTGGTATGCAGGTTCTTAATCCAACTCTCTTCCAGGCTTTACAAAGCCCACAACAAGTTAAAGTGGAGTTCCACCCAAAAATGGAACTTCCACTTTTTGGAACCCTCCCCCCTCCGGTGTCACATTTGGCACCTTTCAGGGGGGAGGGGGCAGCAGATACCTGTCTAATACAGGTATTTTCTCCCACTTCCTGGCATAGATCACCTCAGTGATCTACGCCACTTACGGTGCCTACTCTGTACCTGCGCTGCCTTCTGGGATACACACAGCTCCCAGAACACAGCGGGGACCAGTGGAGACGAGCAACTCACGTGCTCAGTAGGGAACCGGGAAGTGAAGCCGCAATGCTTCACTTCTTGATTCCCTTACTGAGCATGGCGGCGGCAGCAGCCGATCCTCGAGCGACAGATAGGTAAGTTTTTTTGTGGGACCTCCGTTTTAATTGTTGCTAAAACTAGGAATTACAATGATCTGGTGGGCCAACATAAGCTTTCTCTGAATCCAGCATTACTGGCGAAACTAGAACACTCCTGTACAGAATTGCTAGTATTAGTAGTTTGCTTGACTACCAGGTCGGAAAAATCCTTGCGTTGGTCTCAGCAAATTGAACCTTCATTTCCAGGCCTATGCAATGCCCAAGCTTGAATTATGAGATGTACACGCAATCAAAACTCTCCCTGTGTTCTACAAGAGTTTCATGATTTTTATAGTAATTTATACATCGTAAGCCGGGGGAGTATGGTCGTTCAGCCTTGCAGCAATTCTTAGCCTCATTACACTTACCGAAGCTCGCTACTGCCCAACAGGAAATAATGGACCAACCTATTACTCAGAATGAACTCCGTAAAGTACTTAGGACCCTGTCCTTACATAAGTTCCCGGGATCAGATGAGCTTCCTAATAGCCTCTATAAAAAGTTATTTTGGATTGCTTACTCCCTCTTATGGTATTGTATTTTAACCATTTGAGGGAGGGTTTCACTGTTCCCTTTGATGAAAATAGGGCCTTTATCAGTGTTATCCTTAAACTTAATAAGGATGCCTTGGATGTGCTTAATTATTGACCCATATTGCTGATAAATTGTGATCTGAAAGCTGCCTCGTGTGTGGTGGCAATGCCCCAAGGTGTCCTGGTTTTGGATAAGAGTTTTTAATCTCATACGCTGGGTCACGGACATCAATCTTACTAGGGCCCCAGAAACGGCCTTCTATATATTCGATTCACAGGACTGCCTGGCATTTGGTGGTGCCACTTACCCCATTGCTTATTGCCTATTGCAGTGTATTTATAAGCTATATGTATATGGCTGCATGGATGGTGTCTAGACGCTTTGTTTTTATAGACAACGTTGTCTTAGTGGTGGAAGGTGCAGGAACTTTTTCATATTTTCAATATCATGTCTGTAACTTTTCTATAAAACTTTTGTATATTTTTGATAATTGTTCTTTACATTATTGAGATACTATTTCCCTGTGGCTCTATTATGTGGTACTTTTAACCACACCCTCTACAGTTCTGTTTTTTTCATATGCTAGTTTGGCCACTGAGCCCCACTCTTAACTAGAGTGAGCGGATGAGTATATAGTGGTATTTTTGTACTCACAATTCAAATTGGTTTCCAGTTTTCTTTTTTGTTCAATTTTTTCAGAAATTAGACTTTGATATCCCGAAATGGCCTAAACAGCTCATACTATATATGCTTCTGGCAGCAAAAATCGCAATACCGCGTTGTTAGAAGACAGCTGTGGTGCACTTAGATTATGTTAAACATGAATAGAACTGGATTATGGTGAATGTTAAACTCAACTATACCCTCTATAATATCACTAAAATCCACAAAACCTGGGACCCCTGGATTAAGTACATCTCAGTGGATGGACCAAGTGGGTATTGGGGAAAGTGCGGCGCTCAAATTGAAAATATAATCGTGAAATATATATACATAAAAACCTCAGTGAAAAAGCAAATATTAGCAATGCAATGCATATCACAGTGGTAACAATTACTGAATAGAAACTAGCATACTGGTGTGTGCAACCAATATGCTTGAAGGCCGGTACACAATGATCGGCATGTGATTATCAAAAATTGAACAAAAAAATTAATTGGTTGAAAGCAAAACAACAAATAAAATCCAAATACACCATCTGTGGAGTGGGTGGACACAATAGTGATATTGGTGCATGTTAAAGAAAGAGTCCGGTACAGTGATACATAAAAATCCAAGTGTTCCAAAATGAATCGGGTAAAAATATATGTTGTCTGCAGACTATCCACAACCTTATAAGTCTAAGGCTTACCAGATGGGATGGACCCAACGGAGTGTATGCCCAGTGGGTCAGACAAGCTTGGTGGTGTAACACACCGAAAGGGAGATGCAGCAGGTACAGCTTCCAATGGGAACCGGGAAATCACAACAAGGAGTGCGGATCCACCTTGGAGATCGTCAGCAGTACTTCACACAAAACCTCATCCCAAGATGTATATGATGTTGTAAGGAAAAGATAGGGGCCACATAGTGTAATTCAAATTAAAACGGTGAACATTTATTTAAAATAATATAAAATGGGCACTCACATTTGAAGAGACAAGTAAAAGCATGTAAGATCATAAATGACGCAGTGGCATCAGCAGAGCCCTTCCCAGAGTGGATGGACCTCCTTATCGCTTCGGCTACTGGGGAACCCTCTCTTCCTTTTTTCTTTTCTTTCCTCTTTTTCTAACCTCTCCTTTTTCTGTTGGATTTGAGCCGACTGTATCCTAATGGACATTAAGTGTGCAGTGTTGCCTTAGGGGCACTTTTTTTTTTTTTAAGGATAGAAACGCCTACACCTTTATTGTCATACGCACTGTGTTAGGCCTTGATATGTTTCAGTTTATACCTTGCACATGCTATATGATTGGTGCTTTAACTAATGTGATTTATGGACCTGCTCATAGGGTGCGCTTTATAGTAAGAAAAATTTCCACTGACGACTACGTAATGCAGCCTTCTCTACTCATAGGAGATGTTCACTTTTGTTCAATTATGTTCTTTGTTCTCTGGAGAACAAAGTAAATGCTGTAACCGCAACATTTATGGAACATTTGTGTATTGTTGAAAAGCCCTATTAAACAGATTAAAATATAAGACCCTGTATGCAGCACATTGATGTACCGGTAATTGTTTTTAACTGTGTTAATAAAGCTTTCAAACTGGATATCACACTATTGGGAGCCTGTTGCTCTTCTCTTTATGATTCCCTTTTATACTGTGGGGTTCCTGGAGGAGAATTGGAGATTTGAGCTGCAAAGTTTAATTTCACCTCTACCCTTTAAAATGGTATTAACCAATCACTGTCTGTCTTCTCATGTGAGTCACATCCTTTGTGTGTTATGTGATGGAGGACACAGTGTTACATATGTGAAGAATCATATGAAATAACGCTGCATCATTTGGTTCTATTAATCGCCGCCTGCAGTTTTTATATCATGGATCTTCATATTGTATATTTTCATATTATGGATTTTAACTGTGTGTTTAGATATTTCAGATATACTGTGTGTGTGATAGTGATTTCAGATATTAAAGTGGTTGTATACCATTTTTATAACTTAATGCTACAGGTAAGCCTATATTAAGGCTTACCTGTAGCTTCCCTGGATATCGCCTAAGCCTGCACGGTTTAGGAGATATCCCCCTGTGTCTGCATGTGCCGACGTGATCGGCACATGCGCACTGAAGCAATGGCACGTCGCGCCGCTGCTTTAGTTAGATTTGCCGTTACCGCGGGAGTGACGTCATCGCGGCTCCGGCCAATCACAGCGCCGGAGCCGTGATACCCGGAATTAAGCTCCGGGAGAGATGTCCGCGGCCGGAGGGGAGGTCGAGGACAGCTGCGGGGGCTTTGATCTAAGGTAAGTAATACATATTGAGCTAGATATATATATATATGTAGCACACGGCCCTTTTACTCCCGTCTTTGGCTCACTCACAGGAGGAAAAGGCATACCATGCCACCATGCCCGTACCCTCTGGTTTGCAGAGGTTAAGCATACTTGTAACTTACGGGTCTTGCAGCAAGGTTCTCCTCAAAGTTGGTTCTCGTCCTTTAGGATGTAAAGGACAAGTCTCTATACCCCCAGGTAACTCCAAGGTCCACACCAGTAGCAACTCCAACGTAGAGTTTACTTTTCTTATGCATGAATAACCACAAAGTTGAGAAGAGAGAAAGGTGTTAGAAAAGCAAATCAGATTCAGACACTCCTGGCTTCTTCGCCACTCGATCCCGAGTGGGTATAGCTCACCCGGATAGTCACCCAATGGCACTAGCAGCCAGCATGTAGCTCGAACAGTCAATCAGATTCCCTTAATAGATATGATCGGGAGATCCTCTGCCACAGAATCTATAGTGTCCCGAATCTCCTAATGGTTACGTTGTTAGATCCCTTTTCGGATAGATGACATCCCTCCAGAGAGTTACTGGGCCCCTTTCTTCACTGTGATCTCTCACCAGTCCTCAGAACGGTCCTCCCCCCAGCCTCCTCTTCCATATGCGGGTCCCCTCGCAAGGCGGCACCCTGAGATTCTTCCTCCCCGAAGTGGGCTCCAGCTAAAGGTACTGGCCCAGGGCTGAAGTTGAAGTCCCAGGACTAAAGGTGCCTGGGACTGAGGCGCACGTGGCCCCATAGCCTGGAGGGCCATGCACTGGAACTTGAACTCCAGAACCGCAGGTTTCCGCCCCGGGTACAGGTCCCCGGGGTAGTAAGTCCACCCTGACCAATAGCGTCTGCCTCTTTTGTACCCTCCCCCGGCATGCACAGCGGGTAGACCACGCCCACTGCACGGCTGCCGAGAGAGGACACCCAATCGCCACTTCATCACCTGTGGTTCAACCCCGAGTACAAGTGACAGCGCCACCCATACTTCTAAGGGAAACTGCATGCCAGGTGAAAACAGCAGCAAAGCAGAGTCCAATAAATTGGAAGATCCAAGCCGACTACCACTCGCATCACCCCTAAATTTAGTATAGCTGCCCCCTAAATTGGGACCCCCGCTACACATATATATGTGTGTGTGTGTATGTATGTAGGGTTAAATAGGATAGGGTTGAGTATTAAGGAATTCATTTAAATTACATCTGTACCTTTGGTGACATTAAAGGTTCATTAACAAATAAAAAATAAATTGACCTGCTATACTTACCTGTTCTGTGCAGTAGTTTTGCACAGAGCAGCCCCCTATTCTCCCATTTTTTTCTTGGGTCCCCTGCCGGCACTCCTGGCTCCTCCTCTTCAGCAAGTGCCCCCAATAGCAAGCCACTTGCTCTGTGGGCACTGGTGCGTGCTCACTCCATAAGACACACAGAGCCGTGGCACAGCCCTGCTTCCCGCACTCGGCACTCTCCTCATTGGCTCACTGGCTGTGATTGACAGTAGCAGGAACCAACAGCTCCCACTACTGTCTCAGCCAATGAGGAATGAGAGACCCAGGAGAAGCTCGGCTCTCATGAACATCACTAGATAGAGAGGGGGCTCACGTGAGTATTAGGGGGGTGCTGCACACAGAAGGTTTTTTACCTTCATGCATAGAATGCATGAAGGTAAAAAACCTTGAGCTTTTAAACCACTTTAAAGCATGCCCACTTACCTAAGTGCAGTACCTGCCTTTGTTCCCATTTCAGTGATCTTCACTGTGCAGCCCTCCCTGGTGCCGCACAGACTTTTTTGCAAAAGTGTCCACGCTGGGTCCTCTTTATCCTTTGCGTGCGTGCTGCAGCCCCATTAATTACTATAAAGGCGTTGTTCTAATGGCAGCCTGCAGCAATCCTGCAAGTACTGCTCAAAAATACAATATTTTTTTCACAATAGAGTTCCTTTTAAAGCGGAGTTCCGCCAAAATTTTTTTAATTAAATAAAAGTCAGCAGCTACAAATACTGCCGCTGCTGACTTTTAAAATAAGGACAATTACATGTCCAGGGCGACCGCAGTGTCCTCACCCGACCTGTCCCTCAGCTCTCGGTGCAGGCACTGGCACCTTCGGTAAGGGAATCAGGAAGTGAAGCCTTGCGGCTTCACAACCTTGTTCCCTACTGCGCATGCGCGAGTCGCGCTGCACATCCTGACTGGTCCCTGCTGTTTTCTGGGACCTGTGTGTCTTTCAGAAGACAGTGGGGGGGGGAGGTGGCGGCGAAGAAGGGGCCGGACATGGAGTAGATTGCTTGAAGTAGAAGCAAATACCTGTATTAGACAGGTATCTGCTTCCCCCTCCCCCCTGAAAGATGCCAAATGTGACACCGGAGGGGGGAAGGAACCGGATAAGCGGAAGTTCTATTCTTGGGTGGAACTCCACTTTAAACTTAGGTTCACACTGATGTGATCAGATTTTGGTCCGACTTTCAGTGTGATCTTCACAAAGTAAGCTATCAAACTTCAAGATTGTTCAGATTAACCATTTAACGACCAGCAATGTACCCATACATCGCTGGACTTTCTGTGTTTATACTGGTAACTTTTTTTCAAGCCAGCGGTCGGCTCTCTTGTAATAGCAATCGGAGCGGCTAGCCACTCGATTGCTGGTACAAGCAGCGGGAGTAGAGGTCCACCCCTCCTGCCGCCTTCCGCGGCTTGCTCGGGCTCTCCCGTCACACTAGGAGACACGAGCGACCAGCTGGCACATCCTTTGGAGAGCCAAACAAAGCTAGAATTGGCTTTGATAGGTTGTTCGTTATAGTAACCTGGAAGCGATGACATGACATCACTTCCGGTTTATCCAGATGTCAATGGCGCCATTTTTTAAAAATCAAAACCCTTCAAAAACACTGATCTTGATGGGTTGAATGCTTTTAAGGGCAGAGAAGGGATATATATATAATACACCCCAGATCCCTCCATAAAGAGTACCTGTCGCATACCTATTGCTGTCACAAAGGATGTTCACATTCCTTGTGAGAGTTAAAAAAGAGATTAAAAAAAAAAAAAACAGCAGTGCTTTTGCTAAAGTGCTGGTGCTAAAGCAACAGTGGAAAGGAAAGAAAAAGCAGATATGGCGCTGGTCTATTGGAGCCCCGTGCAGCCTGGTGCTGCACTAAATAATGCAAATGTGTAAAGTGTAATGTGTGAATAACTAAACTCAAAGTGATAACGGGCTCTTGAATCCTAAAGTGCTTGTGCAAACTGCTCATATATATAATTATAAATATGTGCAAAATAAATAGAACTAGAATAGCTAAAATTTCTTGGGAAATTGTGTGAAGTGTTCTTGCCTCCACCAATGCTCCTGACTGGAGACAGTGCCCCTAGAGATGTAAATGCGATCCAACAGTTGATCCATTGCCCCATCAAAAACTGCCCCATCAAAAACTGCCCCCATCAAAACTGCACCATCAAAATTGCCCCATCAGAACTTTGTGGGAGGAGCTACAATGCCTCTCAGCGTTGTGTGGGAGGAGCAACAATTTCCCTCAGCATTGTGTGGGAAGAGCTATAATTCCCCTCAGAGCTGTGTGGGAGGAGCTACAATTCCCCTCAGAGCTGTGTGGGAGAAGCTATAATTATTGTATTTTAAAAATTATAAATCCTACAGTGAAAAGCTTTATATTGTGAGAATCACAAAACCCAGACCTACATTTTGGTATATAGTATGTCTCTGAAATATTAAAATTAAAGGCACGGTCGCAGTTTAGATATTGCCCTTCAAATTCTAAGTGGCTACAGTGGAATTTCAATGAATGTCAAAGGATGGTGTGAGTTGCAAACAAATAGTCATTGTTTTAATAAATTAAAACTAACAGCGCTAAGATGAGACCACCATCCCACCTATGATATGTAGGTATATCCTGCAGTAAAAGACAGTTTAAAAGTCTCTAAACTCCACCATCAGGTGAAACTAGAGAACATTATAAACAAAAATTAAACAATCAAAATGCTAATGCACACAAATTGCACCAAAGATCATATATTACTAGAAACAAGCGAAATATATAAAAGTCTTCAAGGATGATTATTGGCAAGGAGGTATTAAACAGTAATCCTTCAGCGCTAGTAATGTCTCTTTAAACGGTGACACAGGGCTGACTCCTCCAACCTTAAACGACTTCCAACCGATCCCAGTGCAATTTGAAATCAGACCTCCACCAATGTCATGGCAAACACTGTCCCCTTAAGAAATGTACTCACCAGACTTTGAATGGAAAAACGCCTGTAAGCTCCTCTCCAAGGATTCCGTCAGGTACCTTCAGAGTCTCCCAATGACTTCAATCAGCCTGAGAGTGCATGCAGCAGTGCGGGCATGAAAAAACAAGGGAAGCTTCATATAGTGTAAAACCCTTTTATTAATAATATAAATGCCCCCACATACATGTATATGCTTACTAGAAAAGAATAAAAATATGGCATATCACCCAGCCGATTCGTCAGCTCACTGTTGTATATGCTGCTCCCAGCATTCAAAACCTCCGTGAGTCCCGGGAAGATGATCGGGTCAGTGATGTGATAGGTTGCGTGGTCACGCCCTGACGCGTTTCATGATTGGCTCACGTCTTCAGAGGGCGTGGCCACGCATCGCAACTGCTCATTTAAATAGAGCTACGGCCTCTGACGTGTCTGCATAATCACGCAGGTACGTCATTCACTGGAGAACAACGCTGCACGGCTGGGAGTGTCCTCACGCCAGCTCATCCATACAGCCATCTCCATTGGGCCGGTACAGCTGTCAATCTCAGGAATCCAGCTCTCCTCTCAGGGATGAGCTGGATGTGCTACTGTATTGACATAACATCATTATGAATGAATGTGAGCCGCATCACCATCCTGCTCAGTGGGATCTATTTAATTAGAAGGCACTTAGATCTCTCACCTGCAACATAGATGCATCAGCTCTTGTATGTCATTTAGTATATTTGAGGGGCAAACATACCAAAAAATAAAAGTATATAAAAAAAAATATATACGTAAACAATAATAATGATAATACCATCAATAAATATAATGACCATATGTTTCAATGTACTAACATGGTCAAACAATACACTCTATTGATCCAAAAATATATATGTCATATGATACATCATAGACATATATGTATGAAATGCATACATCATATAAAATGTCTCATGACTAAAAAAACTGAATAACATTAAAAACACACAAAATTATATGTCAAGTTAAACCCATATATATACATATCATTGATTACAGTGCATGAATCATAATAAACTACATCTGAACATATGCGTTTATACTATTGTGAAAGGAGTGCGTATTAAAGTTTTGTTACATACCTCATGAGCCTCAAAATAAACATAATCATGTTCTCTCACTAGGATGAAGCTACAGAGGTGCATGTCACTACTCCAACTAATAATTGCTAATATAACAGTTAAGGTCTAAGTCAATATTTAGTCCATTGGGGCTAAGAGTATTTGTGAGTAGTGATGAGCCGAACACCCCCGGGTTCGGTTCGCACCAGAACCCGCGAACGGACCGGAAGTTCGAACGAACATTAGAACCCTATTAAATACAATGGATGCGAACGTTCGAATTCTAAAGTGCTAATTATAACAACTATTATGCATGTTATTGTCCTAAAAAGGGTTTGGGAACCCGGGTTCTGCACCAGGGGACATGTATCAATGCAAAAAGAAGTTTTAAAAACGGTCGTTTTTCGGGAGCAGTCATTTTAATGATGCATAAAGTGAAAAAAAAAAAGTCAAATATTCCTTTAAATATCGTACCTGGGGGGTGTCTAAAGTATGCCTGTGAAGTGCCACGTGTTTCCCGTGTTTAGAACTGTCCCTGCACAAAATGACACTTCTAAAGGAAAAAAAAGCCATTTAAAACTGCTTGCGGCTTTAATGTAATGTCTGGTCCCGGTAATATGGATGAAATTCTTTAAGAAAAATGGCATAGCTACCCCATGACCCCCCCCCCCCCTACCCCAGCCCATTACCAGCCCCTTTGGGTCTTGTATGGATATTAAGGGGAACCCCGCACATAAAATAAAAAAGGCCCTATATACTCTGAACAGCCGTATACAGGCGGTGCATACAAGACAGGGACTGTAGGTTTGTTCTTATGTAGAATCTGTTTGTAATTTTGAACAGGTACATTGTTGAAGTGTAGCTCCAGCCCAAAAATCTATTTTTAAACTTTTTGGAAAACATAGGTAAGGGTTATCACCCCTGTAACATTTGTTTTGCTGTCTGTGCCCCTGTTCAGAACATTTCACCTCACTTTCCGTCCCAATGACAACTGTTTTTGAAATGTGGTGTTTTTCTTGAAACAAGGATTGCTGATAAAGCATCAGTACAGAGGAGACACCTTTCTCCCATATTTATTCTTACAGGAGAGAATTTTCCTTCCTAGTGGTAGATTTCCTCTCACTTCCTGTTGTCTTCTTGCGTTTGCAAGTAGGAGTCGTTTGTAAGTTGGATGTTTGAAAGTAGGGACCTGCCGTATATACTCTGCAGAAATAGGCCCCTTAGTTGTTGGTGTTGGCACAACACTGTAAGCACTCACAGTTACTCTTGGTTGGTGCTGGAACGCCCTGCTGTCAACTATTATATCAGGAATTTTAATTACATATAATTGTTGAACAGTGGTAGTAAAAATTGGGCCTTTGATGGTGGTGCTGGTGCCACAACACTGTAAGCCCTGACAGTTACTCTTGGTGGGTGCAGCAATGGGCCCTGCTGTGAATTATTAGATCAAGAATTGTAATTACATGCCCCTGTTGAACAGGGGCTGAAAAATTGGGCCTTAGGCACTGGTGGCACAACACTGCAACCCCTCACAGATACTGTACTTGGAGCACAGCAATGAGCCCTGTTGCAAAGTATTGCTTCAAAAATTGTAATGACACGCCCCTGTTAAACAGGGGCTGAAAAATTGGGCCTTAGGCACTGGTGGCACAACACTGCAACTCCTCACAGATACTGTACTTGGAGCACAGCAATGAGCCCTGTTGCAAAGTATTGCTTCAAAAATTGTAATTACACGCCCCTGTTAAACAGGGGCTGAAAAATTGGGCGTTAGGCACTGGTGGCGGCACCCATAAACAAAAATGATCTTCCAAGCTATCATCATCAATCGTATCATTGAGGACTCGGAGGAGGAGGATAGCCAGTCAACATAACAGCACAGGCACTCAGCATCAGCATCAGTCTTGAAGGGATGTGACATTTTAAAATCAATTAGTCTGTTATATCAGCATCAGGTGTGTGGTAGCTGGTGGTGATCCAAGACTGGTTCATCTTGATGAAAGTCAGTCGATCAACCGAGTCGGTGGACAGGCGCACCCTGTGATCCGTGACAAATCCTCCAGCAGCACTGAATGTGCGTTCCGAAAGAACGCTGGATGCAGGACAGGCCAGTAGCTCAATTGCATACTGTGCAAGCTCTGGCCAGTGATCCATCCTCAAGACCCAGTAAGCCAGAGGATTTTCGGTGGGGAAGGTGTCCAAGTCTGACCTTGCCCCTAGATATTCCTGCACCATGTTTATCAGACGCTGGCGATGGTTGCTGGAACCAATCATACTTTGGGGCTGCGGACTAAAGAATTGTCTGAACGCATCGGTCAGACGGCCACCTTCCCCACCGCTCCTTCTTTGACTGGCCGAAGCCTCAGCAACTCGTTGTCCAGGACCAGGAGTTTGCAACCTCCCAGTCTCTGGGAACGCGTTGCACAGACCTTTCTGCAAGGCCTCCCGGAGTTGTCTCATCCTCTGCTCCCTCTGCGACGGTAACATAAGGTCCGCAACCTTACCCTTGTACCGTGGATCAAGGAGAGTGGCCAGCCAGTAATGGTCCCTCTCCTTGATCCGAAGAATACGAGGATCCTTCCGCAGACTTTGCAGGATCAGGGAGGCCATGCAGCGTAGGTTTGCTGAGGCATTCGCTCCGGAGTCCTCTGGGTCACTAAGGACGACATGATCCGCAGCCACCTCCTCCCAGCCACGTACAAGTCCACTGGTTTCTTGGGACTGTAAATCATCCCTAAAAGACTGCTGCTGATGATGCTGAGTGCCAGCCTCCACCTCCATGCTGACACAATCCTCCTCCTCCTCCTCCTCCTCCTCCTCTTCCTGTGCGATGGGTGGGACAGAAGGAACACTGTCTGGGTAAAGGGGGCCTTGAGAGGCAAGGAAGTCCTCCTCTTCCTGCCTCTGTTCTGCCTCAAGTGCCCTGTCCATTATTCCACGCAGCGTGTGCTCCAACAGGTGGACAAGAGGTACAGTGTCACTGATGCATGCACTGTCACTGCTCACCATCCTCGTGGCCTCCTCAAATGGTGCCAGGACAGTGCATGCATCCCTGATCATGCCCCACTGGCGTGGAGAAAAAAAACCAAGCTCCCCTGACCCTGTCCTGGTGCCGTAGTCGCACAGGTACTCATTGATGGCCCTCTGCTGCGTGTGCAGCCGCTGCAGCATGGCCAACGTTGAGTTCCACCTGGTGGGCATGTCACATATAAGGCGGTTCTTGGGCAGGTTCAACTCCTTTTGCAGCTCAGCCAGGCGAGCACTGGCATTATAAGATCTGCGGAAATGCACACAGACTTTCCTGGCCTGCCTCAGGACATCCTGTAAGCCCGGGTACCTGCCCAAGAACCGCTGCACCACCAGGTTAAGGACGTGAGCCACACAGGGCACATGGGTCAGTTGTCCCTGTCGGAGGGCGGAGAGGAGGTTGGTGCCATTGTCGCAAACCACCATTCCTGGCTTAAGCTGGCGTGGCGTCAACCACCTCTCGGCCTGGCCCTGCAGAGCAGACAGGACCTCTGCCCCAGTGTGGCTTCTGTCCCCCAAACACACCAGCGCAAGCACGGCATGGCATCTTTTTGCCTGCGTACTTGCGTAGCCCCGTGAACGGCTACGGAGCACCGCTGGTTCATAGGACAAACCACAGGAAGAGGCCATGGAGGAAGAAGAAGAGGAGGGGGTGGAGGAGAGAGGTGTGTCACAACCAGTAGTAGCATTTTGGAGGCGTGGCGGTGGGACAACCTCCAACACTACTGCACCTTGTCCTGAATCCTTCCCAGCTGCCAAAAGAGTGACCCAATGGGCCGTGAAAGAAAGGTAACGTCCCTGTCCATGCCTGCTGGACCATGAGTCAGCGGTAATATGCACCTTACCGCTGACCGCCCTGTCCAGCGAGGCCAAGACATTGCCTTCCACATGCCGGTAGAGAGCCGGAATAGCCTTCCGTGAGAAAAAGTGGCGTTTGGGAACCTGCCACTGAGGAACCGCACATTGCACAAACTCACGGAAGGGGGCCGAGTCTACCAACTGAAAAGGCAGCAGTTGAAGCGCTAGCAATTTAGCCAAGCTAGCATTCAACCGCTGGGCATGTGGATGGCTGGGAGTGAACTTCTTTCGACGGTCCAGCAGCTGGGGCAGGGAAATTTGCCTGCTAGAATCGGACGTCGGTGTACTGCTAGCAGAGTGGGCGCAAGTACTTGGCTGTGACACACCTAATTCTACACCTTCATTCCTCTCAGTGCATGTTTCAGAGAGGACTGAAGTTATAGTGGGGTTGGAGATCCCAGCTGATGCGGTGCAAGGAGAGGTCCGCTTTGTTCTTTGGTGTGGGTCTTTGAGGTAGGCTTGCCAACGAGCTGCATGGCAGGTCAACATATGTCTGGTCAGGCATGTGGTACCCAAGCGGCTGATGTTTTGGCCACGCGATATACGCTTGAGACATATGTTGCAAACAGCAGCTGTGCGATCTGATGCACTAGCCTCAAAAAAGGCCCACACCAAAGAACTTTTTGAATGACGGGCAGAGGCAGCGCCCTGCACAGGCGGAGCTCTGCGGTGTGATTCCGTCGGTGTACTGCCCTTACGCTGGCCACCAAAGGGCATCCTGCCTCGTTGGAGATGTGCCTCCTCCTCATCCTCCTCCTCCTCCTCTCTCCTATTAGGCACCCACGTGGAGTCATTGACCTCATCATCCCCTCCCTCCTCATCACTGGAGCCAATCTGGCAGTATGCTGCAGCTGCTGGAACATGACTGCCAGATTGGTGTCCTTCTTGAGCATCCCCTCTGTCTGCTCTCACGCTACTGCCTTCCTCTAGCTGGGTTTCATCATCAGACCCTTCGAAACGCTGGGCATCCTCCTGGAGCATGTACCCAACACTGTGCTGAAACAGTTCGGGGGACTCCTCAGGAGGAGGACATGGTGGGTCTAGGGAAGGAGTGACTGATGATTTGTCTGACATTGATACCAGGGAAGACGACGCTTTGGCAGCTGCTTTTCCAGTACCCTGAGCCTGGGTGAGAGAGGATGAGGAGGAGGAGGAGGGCTTGGTCATCCACTCTACCAAGTCTTCGGCATGATGTGGCTCAACATGTCCAGCTGCCGAAAAGAAGGACAAGCGTGTCCCATGGCCATGTGCTGATGACAATGCACCGCGTCCACGACCAGCACTGTTGCCCCCAGACACAGAGCCTGCTTGCCCTCTTTTATTGCCTCCTGACTGTCTGCCTCTCCTTGTTTGCCTTCCAGACATTCTAATAGATGGCCTGCAGGGAGATGGGAAAAAAGCAATAAGGGCTACCTTCAGGTGTCCTTCTCTGTCCCTGGAAACAAGGACTTGCAGAGTGAAAGAAAAAAAACACTCTCCCTACCTACAGTTTTCTGTCCCTAGAAAAAATGTTTTTTTTAATCACAATATAGCACAAGGAAAATTAACTCACTGTCCTTACAGGTCCCTGGAAACAAGGACTTGCAGAGTGAAAGAAAAAAAACACTCTCCCTACCTACAGTTTTCTGTCCCTAGAAAAAAATGTTTTTTTTAATCACAATATAGCAAAAGGACAATTCACTCACTGTCCTTCCAGGTCCCTGGAAACAAGGACTTGCAGAGTGAAAGAAACTGACACTGTCCCTACCTAGAGTTTTCTGTCCCTAGAATAAATGTTTTTTTTAATCACAATATAGCAAAAGGACAATTCACTCACTGTCCTTCCAGGTCCCTGGAAACAAGGACTTGCAGAGTGAAAGAAACTGACACTGTCCCTACCTAGAGTTTTCTGTCCCTAGAATAAATGTTTTTTTTAATCACAATATAGCAAAAGGACAATTCACTCACTGTCCTTCCAGGTCCCTGGAAACAAGGACTTGCAGAGTGAAAGAAACTGACACTGTCCCTACCTAGAGTTTTCTGTCCCTAGAATAAATGTTTTTTTTAATCACAATATAGCAAAAGGACAATTCACTCACTGTCCTTCCAGGTCCCTGGAAACAAGGACTTGCAGAGTGAAAGAAACTGACACTGTCCCTACCTAGAGTTTTCTGTCCCTAGAATAAATGTTTTTTTTAATCACAATATAGCAAAAGGACAATTCACTCACTGTCCTTCCAGGTCCCTGGAAACAAGGACTTGCAGAGTGAAAGAAACTGACACTGTCCCTACCTAGAGTTTTCTGTCCCTAGAATAAATGTTTTTTTTAATCACAATATAGCAAAAGGACAATTCACTCACTGTCCTTCCAGGTCCCTGGAAACAAGGACTTGCAGAGTGAAAGAAACTGACACTGTCCCTACCTAGAGTTTTCTGTCCCTAGAATAAATGTTTTTTTTAATCACAATATAGCAAAAGGACAATTCACTCACTGTCCTTCCAGGTCCCTGGAAACAAGGACTTGCAGAGTGAAAGAAACTGACACTGTCCCTACCTAGAGTTTTCTGTCCCTAGAATAAATGTTTTTTTTAATCACAATATAGCAAAAGGACAATTCACTCACTGTCCTTCCAGGTCCCTGGAAACAAGGACTTGCAGAGTGAAAGAAACTGACACTGTCCCTACCTAGAGTTTTCTGTCCCTAGAATAAATGTTTTTTTAAATCACAATATAGCAAAAGGACAATTCACTCACTGTCCTTCCAGGTCCCTGGAAACAAGGACTTGCAGAGTGAAAGAAACTGACACTGTCCCTACCTAGAGTTTTCTGTCCCTAGAATAAATGTTTTTTTTAATCACAATATAGCAAAAGGACAATTCACTCACTGTCCTTCCAGGTCCCTGGAAACAAGGACTTGCAGAGTGAAAGAAACTGACACTGTCCCTACCTAGAGTTTTCTGTCCCTAGAATAAATGTTTTTTTTAATCACAATATAGCAAAAGGACAATTCACTCACTGTCCTTCCAGGTCCCTGGAAACAAGGACTTGCAGAGTGAAAGAAACTGACACTGTCCCTACCTAGAGTTTTCTGTCCCTGGAATAAATGTTTTTTTCAGCACAATATAGCACAAGGACAATTAACTCACTGTCCTTACAGGTCCCTGGAAACAAGGACTTGCAGAGTGAAAGAAAAAAAATACTCTCCCTACCTACAGTTTTCTGTCCCTAGAAAAAAATGTTTTTTTTAATCACAATATAGCAAAAGGACAATTCACTCACTGTCCTTCCAGGTCCCTGGAAACAAGGACTTGCAGAGTGAAAGAAACTGACACTGTCCCTACCTAGAGTTTTCTGTCCCTGGAATAAATGTTTTTTTCAGCACAATATAGCACAAGGACAATTAACTCACTGTCCTTACAGGTCCCTGGAAACAAGGACTTGCAGAGTGAAAGAAAAAAAATACTCTCCCTACCTACAGTTTTCTGTCCCTAGAAAAAAATGTTTTTTTTAATCACAATATAGCAAAAGGACAATTCACTCACTGTCCTTCCAGGTCCCTGGAAACAAGGACTTGCAGAGTGAAAGAAACTGACACTGTCCCTACCTAGAGTTTTCTGTCCCTAGAATAAATGTTTTTTTTAATCACAATATAGCAAAAGGACAATTCACTCACTGTCCTTCCAGGTCCCTGGAAACAAGGACTTGCAGAGTGAAAGAAACTGACACTGTCCCTACCTAGAGTTTTCTGTCCCTAGAATAAATGTTTTTTTTAATCACAATATAGCAAAAGGACAATTCACTCACTGTCCTTCCAGGTCCCTGGAAACAAGGACTTGCAGAGTGAAAGAAACTGACACTGTCCCTACCTAGAGTTTTCTGTCCCTAGAATAAATGTTTTTTTTAATCACAATATAGCAAAAGGACAATTCACTCACTGTCCTTCCAGGTCCCTGGAAACAAGGACTTGCAGAGTGAAAGAAACTGACACTGTCCCTACCTAGAGTTTTCTGTCCCTAGAATAAATGTTTTTTTTAATCACAATATAGCAAAAGGACAATTCACTCACTGTCCTTCCAGGTCCCTGGAAACAAGGACTTGCAGAGTGAAAGAAACTGACACTGTCCCTACCTAGAGTTTTCTGTCCCTAGAATAAATGTTTTTTTTAATCACAATATAGCACAAGGAAAATTAACTCACTGTCCTTACAGGTCCCTGGAAACAAGGACTTGCAGAGTGAAAGAAAAAAAACACTCTCCCTACCTACAGTTTTCTGTCCCTAGAAAAAAATGTTTTTTTTAATCACAATATAGCAAAAGGACAATTCACTCACTGTCCTTCCAGGTCCCTGGAAACAAGGACTTGCAGAGTGAAAGAAACTGACACTGTCCCTACCTAGAGTTTTCTGTCCCTGGAATAAATGTTTTTTTCAGCACAATATAGCACAAGGACAATTAACTCACTGTCCTTACAGGTCCCTGGAAACAAGGACTTGCAGAGTGAAAGAAAAAAAATACTCTCCCTACCTACAGTTTTCTGTCCCTAGAAAAAAATGTTTTTTTTAATCACAATATAGCAAAAGGACAATTCACTCACTGTCCTTCCAGGTCCCTGGAAACAAGGACTTGCAGAGTGAAAGAAACTGACACTGTCCCTACCTAGAGTTTTCTGTCCCTAGAATAAATGTTTTTTTTAATCACAATATAGCAAAAGGACAATTCACTCACTGTCCTTCCAGGTCCCTGGAAACAAGGACTTGCAGAGTGAAAGAAACTGACACTGTCCCTACCTAGAGTTTTCTGTCCCTAGAATAAATGTTTTTTTTAATCACAATATAGCAAAAGGACAATTCACTCACTGTCCTTCCAGGTCCCTGGAAACAAGGACTTGCAGAGTGAAAGAAACTGACACTGTCCCTACCTAGAGTTTTCTGTCCCTAGAATAAATGTTTTTTTTAATCACAATATAGCAAAAGGACAATTCACTCACTGTCCTTCCAGGTCCCTGGAAACAAGGACTTGCAGAGTGAAAGAAACTGACACTGTCCCTACCTAGAGTTTTCTGTCCCTAGAATAAATGTTTTTTTTTAAGCACACTATAGCAGAAGCACAAAACACACTGACACTCTCCCTACCTATCCTTCTCTTTCCCTAAACTAAAGGAATCCAGGTTAAGCAAGAAAGAAATAACAGTCACTGTCCCTGCCTATGCTACTCTATCCCTGCTCCGGAACACACTACACTAGGCCGCCGTGCTGGCGGCCTTTTATAGTGTGGGGCGTGTACTAAACACCCTCAGCAATAATTGGCCACAGGCATCCTGCCTGTGGCCAATCATTGCTCTCCTCGCTGCCGGCGCTGTGATTGGCCAAGCATGCGGGGTCACAGTGCATGCTTGGCCAATCACAGCGCCTGGATGACACTGCGATGGCGTAGTGCATTGTGGGCCGTTCGCGTCACTCGAATTTGGCGCGAACGGCCCAAATCGTTCGATCTTCGTCGAACGATCGAACAGCCAATGTTCGAGTCGAACGTATGTTCGACTCGAACACGAAGCTCATCCCTATTTGTGAGAAACAACCACTGCGTTTCAAGCTTAGAAATTTCCCTCACCATGTTGGCCCCCCTCCATCTGTGGTGGGCTTTATCAATTCCCCAAAATTTTAGGCCAGTGGGATCCCTATGATGTTTTTCCCTAAAATGTAGAGATACACTATGTTCCTTATATCCAATGGTGATATTATAAATATGCTCTGACACCCGTTTAGATCTAAGTGCCTTCTAATTAAATAGATCCCACTGAGCAGGATGGTGATGCGGCTCACATTCATTCATAATGATGTTATGTAAATACAGTAGCACAGCCAGCTCATCCCTGAGAGGAGAGCTGGATTCCTGAGATTGACAGCTGTACCGGCCCAATGGAGATGGCTGTATGGATGAGCTGGCGTGAGGACACTCCCAGCCGTGCGGCGTTGTTCTCCAGTGAATGACGTACCTGCGTGATTATGCAGACACGTCAGAGGCCGTAGCTCTATTTAAATGAGCAGTTGCGATGCGTGGCCACGCCCTCTGAAGACGTGAGCCAATCACGAAACGCGTCAGGGCGTGACCACGCAACCTATCACATCACTGACCCGATCGTCTTCCCAGGACTCACGGAGGTTTTGAATGCTGGGAGCAGCATATACAACAGTGAGCTGACGAATCGGCTGGGTGATATGCCATATTTTTATTCTTTTCTAGTAAGCATATACATGTATGTGGGGGCATTTATATTATTAATAAAAGGGTTTTACACTATATGAAGCTTCCCTTGTTTTTTCATGCCCGCACTGCTGCATGCACTCTCAGGCTGATTGAAGTCATTGGGAGACTCTGAAGGTACCTGACGGAATCCTTGGAGAGGAGCTTACAGGCGTTTTTCCATTCAAAGTCTGGTGAGTACATTTCTTAAGGGGACAGTGTTTGCCATGACATTGGTGGAGGTCTGATTTCAAATTGCACTGGGATCGGTTGGAAGTCGTTTAAGGTTGGAGGAGTCAGCCCTGTGTCACCGTTTAAAGAGACATTACTAGCGCTGAAGGATTACTGTTTAATACCTCCTTGCCAATAATCATCCTTGAAGACTTTTATATATTTAGCTTGTTTCTAGTAATATATGATCTTTGGTGCAATTTGTGTGCATTAGCATTTTGATTGTTTGTTTAATTTTTGTTTATAATGTTCTCTAGTTTCACCTGATGGTGGAGTTTAGAGACTTTTAAACTGTCTTTTACTGCAGGATATATCTACATATCATAGGTGGGATGGTGGTCTCATCTTAGCGCTGTTAGTTTTAATTTATTAAAACAATTTTATTTATTTTTTACAGTTTATGTGCACGTTATAATAGCAGCTTAATTGCAGGTCATTCACATATATATCTTTGAGCGCTAGGATCAGATATACTTAGGTTTTTTCTGATACTCTTACATACTAAACAAATAGTCATATTGTGAAAATCATCAGAACTATGGCTTAGCCGTGGACATGTGTCAGCAGGGATAGCTGAACGTTTTGATATAAGATTTGTGAAGGTGGGCTTGAAAATGAGGGAGTGGTGGCAGTTTAGAAATCATGTCCTGATTTTTCAGATTTTGTCAGCTCACACTTTAGTTTCGCATTCATTCCTATGGGACAAATTTCTCTGCAAAAACGACGATATTTCGTAAACCATTTGTGAAACGTTCCACAAAGTAATAGCACACCAAACGGGAACAATCCGCACGTTTTGGTATATTACTTGTCTATGTAGTGTAAAAGCTGTGGGAGGGAGTTAGGGTGGTAAATTTGGCTATAATAAGAATAATATATATGTGAGATAACAATTAGTGATCTTGCTATGCAAGAACACTTAATAAAATAAATACATAAAATGCAGTCCTCTTCAATTAGTGCTATAAAAATCCTTAGAAAAGAGTCCTTATGGAAAACATACAAAGGAAATATCCACTCAGGTTATTCAGGTGCCATCTGGGGCTCCCTTCCTTTCTCTTATACATGGGCCATTATTGAGCAATAACACCATCGAGAGAAGAGGGACAAGCAATTGCCAGAGGGCTACACAGTGGCCCACACTGTGAAGGCATCATACCCCAAGAGGGGGGTAATATCTGGTGAGTGCGGTTTTTGTAAGAGCACAGTTTGCAGTGATCACGTCTCCTTCAAACTAGGCACCAAGCACCCTTTTATACAGCACCTGAAGTGGATATTTCCTTTGTATGTTTTCCATAAGGACTCTTCCATAAGGACTCTTCCATAAGGACTCTTCCATAAGGACTCTTCCATAAGGACTCTTTTCGAAGGATTTTTATAGCACTAATTGAAGAGGACTGCATTTTATTTATTTATTTATTTATTTCATACATTGATTTTTGCACATATATTATTTGCACAAGTGTGTTCACTTGTACATTCTTTATCACGATACCCCAATGTATTTTTAGTATTTTTATTATTCAATTTATTTTGCACATATTTATAATTATATATATATATATATATATATATATATGAGCAGTTTGCACAGGCACTTTAGGATTCAAGAACCCTTTATCACTTTGAGTTTAGTTATTCACATATTGCACTTTACACATTTGCATTATTTAGTGCAGCACCAGGCTGCACAGGGCTCCAATAGACCAGCGCCAGTTCTGCTTTTTCTTTCCTTTCCATTCATTTGCCCCACTCAGGTGGACGCAATCAGTAGAGGCAGCTGTCTATTGATTCCCTTGAAAAACATATATCCTATACCTCTGCTGACATTGGTGTTTTTAAATACTTTTGCGCGGATTCATTTTTTATACATAAAGCAACAGTGACCGCGTGCAAAAGGCGAAAGTGAGCGTCAGTCTCGCACGCACGCAAAGAGTGATCGTCCTACACATGTGAGGTATTGCCGAGAACATCAGATCATGGGCAGTAATTCCAGCACAATGTAATCATCAGGAAAGAGAAGCAGCCGGCAACTCTATATCATCAAGTGTATTTATTGTAAATAAAGAAAAGGAAAGTCGCGCTAGGTGTGATGAATAGGGCCCTGGTGATAGTAGCCAGTAAAAACACACAATGGATGTCCGAATAACAGGTGATAAATCAAAAACCCACTGCGTATCCAATGACGCCAATCACCGTAGTGACTTGATAATAAACAATTCAAATGTAATAGATGAAAATCACATTAATCGCACCAGTGAAAAATGTATGATATAAAACCCTATAACCCTATGTGAATACATTCAATGAAACTTAAGTGAAAAAAGGTCAAAGTAAATAATGCATACACATGTAAGAGTGAGTGCCACGGCTGGCAATCATATAAAGAAAAACAAATATATGATATTATAGCTGGAATTCACATAAGTATCACACATATGAACACACTGAGTGTTCATAAAAAGGAAACGTGAAATCAAATTGAATAAAATAAATGAAGTGAATATAAAAAGTCCATTCCTGATGAAAAAAATGTCCAATTCCAAAGTGCTTAGTGGAGATAGAAGGGGAGTTGAGGAAGATATTAGTAAGGAAGTGATAGGTATGAATCCACCAACACCGCAGGCAAGGTTTCTCCCCGTGTTGAACGTCAAATAAAATGGGTAACCTTACCAGATGAGATAGACCGCCACTAGTGGCAAGGTCAACAGCACCTGTAGATACAACCCTCTGCGGCAGTGCCGGCCCAAGACATGGTGCTGCCTGAGACCAAGAACGAAATGCTGCCCCCCCCCCTCAAAAAAAAAAAAAAAAAAAAAAACACCAAAAGGCCCCCACATTCATTATTTTATATCATGGTCATCATCAACCAGGCAATTTTTTACTATTTAGCACGGCACTAATTTAAGTGGTGATTGCGCGGTCATGTAACACTGTACCCAACCAAAATTTATATCATTTTTTTCCCACACAAATAGAGCTTTATATTGGTGGTATTTGATCACCTCAGTTTTTTTATTTTTTATTATTTAAACGAAAAAAGACCGAACTTTTTGAAAAACAAACAATATTTTTTACATTCTGCTATAAAACATAACCAATAAAAAAAAATCAAATTTCTTTATAAAGTTTGTCCAAAATGTATTCTGCTACATTTGGTAAAAAAAAAAATGGCAATAAGTGCATATTGATTGGTTTGCATAAAAATTATAGCGTTTACAAACTATGGTACATATACCGGAAATTTTTTTTTTTTAGACCACTAATGGCAGTAAACAGCGACTAATTCTAAGATAATTGGACTGCGATAGTGCGACGGACAACCTGACACTGAGCGGGGACTAACTACCACTGACATCACCAGTGACACTAATACAGTGATCAGTGATTATACTATACACTGTCACTGTACTAATGGCACTGGCTGGGAAGGGGTTAACATCTCAGGTAATCAAAGGGTTAAACGTGTGCCAATTTTTTATAAATTTGTGTAATGTGTGCTGCTTTTTACTATAGATCTCTGTTTCTTCTTCCTGCAAAGCAGGGAGAAGAAACCGAGAAATGTTTTTCTTCTGTACAAAGCCCTGTAATGATTGCCAATGCAGGGCTCTGGGCTGTGATTGGACACAGCCAATCAGCAGATCCGGGCCATGAATCATTGGCGGGGACCATCTCCTGCTGAGTACAATCACAGTGGGTGACAGTGGGTGGGGGGGGCATGCATGCACCCTAAACCCAGAAACAGGCAGCAATGTACCAGTATGTTGCTGTGCCTGTACAGACCACCCGTCCGCAGTGCATTGTTTGCAGGTGGTCTGGAAGTGGTTACAGAATAAGTGCATTTGTAAACAAGTGAATCCTAAGGCCCCTTTCACACTGGGGCGGTGGGTGCGGTGGCGGTATAGCGCCGCCATTTTTAGCGGCGCTATACCGTCGGAATTGCCGCGGTATTCGGCCGCTAGCGGTGCGGTATTAACCCCTGCTAGCGGCCTAAAAAGGGTTAATACCGCCCGCAATACACCTCTGCAGAGGTGCATTGCCGGCGGTATTACCGCGGTTTGCCATTACTTTCAATGGGAAGGAGTGGTAAACACACCGCTCCAAAGATGTTGCTAGCAGGACTTTTGGAGCGGTCCTGCTAGCGCACCGCCTCAGTGTGAAAGCCCTCAGGCTTTCACATTGAGACTGCATGGGCAGGAGTTTTCAGGCGGTATTTTGGCGCTATTTTTAGCGCTAAACCGCCTGAAAAACTCCTCAGTGTGAAAGGGGTCTAACTGCTCCGCTCCCATTCTAGCTGTACTCTCAGTTTGACCAACCTCAGATTAGAGGGCGGGGCAGTGGCCTGGTGACATGCCAATCCTTTTTGAGTTGTTTGAGACATGCAGTGCTAAGCAAGCATAGCTTTTCACCATAGGTCTTAATGGTAAAGCTTGAAAAGCCTACAAGTTGATGACTTAACCATTAGGGCTAATGAATAATAGTTTGCACATGGACAGTACTATGAGCAGGAATCAAGCGCTGCCCAGCACAGGCCACAACTACTAGACTGGGTTGCCAGCTGATCTTCAGTATAGCAAGACGGGAAAGGCGGACAGCTAGGATTAATTAGTATAAAAGTATAGTTAATTTCTATTTATCACTTCAATATACCATCGTGAAGAACATAATGAAAAAATGGATTACGTAGATACTCCTTCAGTATTCATTCATAATGCTGAGGAGGAGCCAACTTTATAAAAATGGCTGTGGGTCTAACCTATCTCTAGTAAAAAAGTTAGGGCACTTTCACACTGGGGCAGGGGGCGTCGGCGGTAAAGCACCACTATTTTTAGCGGCGCTTTACCTTCGATTTAGTGGCACATTTTGGCCACTAGCGGGGCGCTTTTTACCCCCGCTAGCGGCCGATGAAGGGGTTAATAGTGCCCACAAAGCGCTTTGCAGGAGCTTCGGCGGCACTGCCCATTGATTTTCCTACCGCTCCTAAAGTGCCCCAAAGATGCTGCTTGCAAGACCTTTTTTTTAATGTTCTGCCAGCGCAGCGCCCCAGTGTGAAAGCACTCAGGCTTTCACACGGGAGTGACAGGAGAGGCGCTTTGCAGGCGCTATTTTTAGCACTAAAATGCCCGTAAAGTGCCTCAGTGTAAAAGTAGCTTTACGTTTTCATCTGGACTGGGGGCTTTTTCATGCAGTTTTGTTAGACCCCTTTCACACTGGAGGCATTTTTCAGGCGCTTTTGGGCTAAAAATAGCGCCTGTAAAGCGCCTCCCCTGCAATCCCAGTGTGAAAGCCTGAGTGCTTTCACACTGGGGCGATGCGCTGGCAGGAAATTAAAAAAAAAGTCCTGCAAGCAGCATCTATAGGGCGGTGGAGGAGCGGTGTATACACCACTCCTGCCCATTGAAAAGAATGGGCAGCGCTGCTGAAGCGCCTGCAAAGTGCTTCGGCAGTGGCACTACACGGGCGCATTTAACCCTTTCTTCAGCCACTAGTGGGGGTTAAAAGCTCCCCGCTAGCGGCCGAATAGCACCGCTAAAACGACAGTGAAGTGCCGCTACAACTAGCAGTTTTTTACCGGCAACGCCTGCCCGCCCCAGTGTGGAAGCAGTCTAAATGTTTTTTAAAATTGTGTTCCGTTTGCTAATGCTGTACATACAGGGCAGGCATTCTGAGGAAAACGTGCTTTATCTCACCCCTTACTGACAATCTGTTCTATCTTGCACAGAGTAATTAACCTCTTTTATGCCTGTAACCAATAAAATTCACCACTATTGTGCATCTTGATTAGAAGCCATCAAAAAAATACAAATCATTTTATAGTTTGTATTTTAAAAGCGTGTTTCTTTTGTAAATCTGCATGATCATTTTTTTTTTAAAAGAAGAAAGTTTTGCTTTCAATTACAAACCGTACAGAAGATAAGGCCTCATCAAAGTGTTTCCAGGGAAAACATGGGTCCAATACAAAGAAAGATCAGTCACATTCAATCCAGCTTGAGTCCCTTATAAAAAAAATCTTAGAGAGAAACCACTTGAAGTTGTACTCTACTACTACCAACCAACCTAACTCACCTTTTTTTTCAGATAGGCTGCCCAGGCTCAGCTCACACTGTCACCGGGCACAGCCGCACAGGCCGCTCTCCTCAGATCCACGCTTCCGTCACGCAGGAGATGGAAGAGGTGGGCGGAGCAATTGATTGGTGCGGAGGCTGAGCGCTGTGAATGCTGGGGCGGCCGTGGCCTCTGACGTCACTGGTTGCTAGGCGATTTTTTTCAACCAGTGCAGGAGACAGCGCACACCCGACCAGCATCCGCTCCGCTCTGCTCTGCTCCTAAGGCTGAGAGTCTCCTGAAAAGTTCTTGCCGGCTGGGCTGCCGCCCCTCCTAAATGCCGCCTGGAACCATGGTCCCATTGGGTCCCATGGTAGGGCCGGCCCTGCTCTGCGGGGTCTTGAGATTGTCCTCAGGACGTCGTAGCACCGGTGTTCAGAAACACCCCCTCTGCCTCTGATATCTCTCCTCCGTCCGTAGAAAAGTAGGATCTCCCAGCCTCTACAGGGGCCAATCACTCCTCCCAATTGCGATACAGTATATGAGGAAATCAAAAAAAAGGGACTCTGTTAGTGTATCACCTCACAGGCAATAAATGGTTTTATTCCGAAGTAGCAATAAAAAAGTTTACAAAGATTTAAAAAAGCAGGCATAAAATTCCTAAGCGTGCGCCCGTGCTTCCGGGGTCACGTGGGTAGCTAGTGACGTCAGTGCACCGCCCTACTGTATCGCAATTGGAGGAGTGATTGGCCCCTGTGGAGGCTGGGAGATCCTACTTTTCTACGGACGGAGGAGAGATATCAGAGGGTTGTATCTGCAGGTGCTGTTGACCTTGCCACTAGTGGAGGTCTATCTCATCTGGTAAGGTTACCCATTTTATTTGACGTTCAACACGGGGAGAAATCTTGCCTGCGGTGTTGGTGGATTCATACCTATCACTTCCTTACTAATATCTTCCTCAACTCCCCTTCTATCTCCACTAAGCACTTTGGAATTGGACATTTTTTTTTCATCAGGAATGGACTTTTTATATTCAATTTGATTTCACGTTTCCTTTTTATGAACACTCAGTGTGTTCATATGTGTGATACTTATGTGAATTCCAGCTATAATATCATATATTTGTTTTTCTTTATATGATTGCCAGCCGTGGCACTCACTCTTAAGCCTCGTACACACGGTCGGACTTCAAACAAACTTTTCTGTGGATTTTTGTCCGAAGGGGGTTGGCCGGCCACACCCATAGCATACACACGCTCTGACTTTTCTGCAAACTTTCCCAAAACTTTTCCAACATCACGTGGTTTTTCTGCTCTTTACCGCCACCCTTTGGTCAACTTCTGCTATTGTTGGTTGATTTTAACATTGGTTCTGGGCATGCTTATTTGTCCATCGGACAAAAGTCCGATGGATTTCTGTACACACGGTCGGACTTTGCTCCATCGGACTTTTGTTGGCGAAAAGTTTGTCCGTTTGCAGACCGAACATTTGTCCGATGAAAACCAAAAAGGTTTGTCCTATGGAACATACACACGGTCTGATATTTTGTCAAACTTGCTCATTTTGAAGTTTGTTGGCAAAAAGTCCGACCGTGTGTACGAGGCTTTAGATGTGTAAGCATTATTTACTTTGACCTTTTTTCACCTTAGTTTCATTGAATGTATTCACGTTTGACCCTATAGGATTTTTTATCATACTTTTTTCATTGGTGCGATTAATGTGATTTTCATCTATTGCATTTGATTTATTTATTATCAATAGTCACTACGGTGATTGGCGTCATTGGATACGCAGTGGGTTTTTTATTTATCACCTGTTATTCGGACATCCATTGTGTGATTTTACTGGCTACTATCACAAGGGCCCTATTCATCACACCTAGCGCGACTTTCCTTTTCTTTATATTCTGTTTTGCATGGTTTCACATGTTTTGTATGTGTCGCAGCTGGGCTTTAATTAGCAGTTTTTCATTTTTGCATTAGCGCAGTATTCACTTTACCATGTATCTATTTATTGTAAAGCCTTCACAGTGAGTATAGTCAGCCGCTGACTGTACTCACTGTGAAGGCTTTACAATAAATAAGCTTGATGATATGGAGTTGCCGGCTGCTTCTTTTTCCTGATGACTACATTGTCTATTGGTGTATGGGAGGACACCTCAGCTTGGACACCCTGATTGCAACTCCCAAAGTAAGACTTTGTTTTCCACTGTTCCGACCCATACAACCACTTTTGATTGAATTCCAGCACTAGAATAGTGGTAAACTGTAAAGGCTTTTAAAGCGTCGCCTATAGATAGTAAAATTGTGTGTGTGTGTGCGCAATTTTAAAGCGTGACATGTTTGGTATCTATTTACTCGGCATAACATCATCTTTTATATTTTTCAAAAAAAACTGGGATATGTATTGTGTTTTTTTTTGCATTAAAATTCAAAAATATTGTGTTTGGAAAAACGCTGCACAAATACTGTGTGACATAAAAAATTGCAAGACCCACCAATTTTTTTTTCTCTAGGGCCTCTGCTTTAAAAAAAGAAAAAATATAATGTTTGGGGTTTTTAACAAATTTTCTAGCAAAAAAATACTGATTATTACATGTAAATAAAAGTGTTAAAAAAAAACAAAGGACTCGAGCTGAAGTGGTTAATAGAAGTGGGTTAGAAATAATTCAAATACAGTGTGAAAATTAATAAATGTGTAGCGGGTATGTACTATTTGGGGGCAGCAATTGGGTGGTAGTATGACCCAGATGCACTATTGGTAGAACAGGGCTATGTTTTATTTGTGCGAGGACATCAGTGGTGTTAAGTTCCCTGCGGCTCAGTAGGTGGCGCTGTCACTTTGAGCCGGGGTTGAACCACTACTGCAGTGCCGGACCCTTTGTGACCTCTCGCAGCAACTGTCCTGCGGGGTGGGGAACCCGCTGTGCTTACTGGGAGAGGGTATAAAGTGGACAGACATCTTCACCACGAGGTCCGAGTCCCAGGCACCTTTATCCAGGGGCGTAAGGGACCAGAGGAGGGATTCAGCCGAAGATCTGGTGCAGCATATTGCCAGTGCCGGGTGAACCTCTGGAGACCGTCTGGATGGATATCTTTCCCGAACAAGGGCCAATTCAAGAGGGAAGGTGGTTCATGTTCTATGACCGGTGGCAGCGGTTCATCTAGTCAACTCAGGTTGGTGGCAGAGACCTGCTATTAGGCCTGTGGCAGGGGCCTCAACAGTTCACCCGGTCGGTGGCAGCGACCAATCTCACGGTCGGTGGCAGAGACTGTGCGTCAAGCCTATTTGCACTAAAAGGAATAGGAGAGTTCACTGTGCCTGGACCTACTCGTATCCACACCCTGTCTGTTCATTTAAAAGTTCAACTGATGCTGTTCACTTGTTGAGAAGAATAAAAATGTGTTGGACTTTTTATGGTGTGGGGCTCTATTACTGACAGTTAAGCTCCCACAGGAGAGGCAGAGGCTCCATCCAGAACACAGGCCCGAAGGTAAAAGAAGTGTTGGCTTTTACCTCTACACATTAGAGGACATAGGCCGTAGTGAACCTCATCCTCCTCCCGCATACCCCTAGACAAGCCAGCCATTTTATTTACAAGGGGACGGGGGGTGAGGCCGCTACAAATGATTTTACATTTTGATCATAGATCTGCTTTAAACTACAGCCACTTCCATGAACTGTACTTGGGTTTCTGTGCCCCATGATGGAGTAGTTCTGCCCGTTTAGGTGACTCCAATCTCATAGACACAGCCTTAGTGAAGCAACCTGTTGAGCGGATGTTTTGATTAATAGCCATGTCTTTGTCTCTCCAGGTTCGTACAGACATTGATTCATGTATTGAAAGGGAACATAGGGACGGGCCTCCTCGGTCTTCCTCTGGCCATAAAGAATGCTGGTATCCTGGTAAGTCTTCCTGGCCACAGAATGATGAATGTGCAGGCTGTGCGAATGGAAATCCCATTAGCCTGGGGCATTTGCTTTACTTTACAGTCATTTCATGTGTGTCTTCTGTCGTGGAAATTCCATTATACACCATGCGTAATCCATATCTCCTGCGCTTTAAGCTCCCATCTCAGCCTTTTGGTATAATGCAGCTTAGTATCACTCTGTTTCCCACATATCCCCAAGTAAACAGACATGACCACCATGCTTACGTGTAGGTATGAGCGGAACACCCCCCGGTTCGGTTCGCACCAGAACATGCGAACAGGCAAAAAATTATTTCGAACGCGTGAACATCGTTAAAATCTATGGAACACGAACATGAAAAATCAAAAGTGATAATTTAAAAGGCTAATATGCAAGTTTTTGTCATAAAAAGTGTTTGGGGACCTGGGTCCTGCCCCAGGGGACATGTATCAATGCAATTTTTTTTTTTAAAAACAACCGTTTTTTCGGGAGCAGTGATTTTAATAATGCTTGAAGTGAAACAATAAAAGTGAAATATTCCTTTAAATTTCGTACCTGGGGGTGTCTATAGTATGCCTGTAAAGTGGCGCGTGTTTCCCATGTTTAGAATTGTCCCTGCACAAAATGTAATTTCTAAAGGAAAAAAAGTCCTTTAAAACTACTCGCTGCTATTAATGAATTGTCTGGTCCCGTCAATACAGATCAAAGTCATTGAAAAAAACGACAGGCCCCCCCCCTTAGTCCATTACCAGGCCCTTTGGGTCTGGTATGAATATTAAGGGGAACCCCGAACCAAAAAAAAAAATATCAGGCCCTTCAAGTCTGGTATGGATATTAAGGGGAACCCTGCACCATTTTTTTTTTTAAATAGCGTGGGGTTCCCCCCAAAAATTCATACCAGACCCTTCAGGTCTGGTATGGATTTTAAGGGGAACCCCGCACCAAAAAAAAAATAAAAATGGCGTGGGGTTCCCCCCAAAAATCCATACCAGACCCTTATCCGAGCACGCAACCTGGCAGGCCACAGGAAAAGAGGGGGGACGAGAGAGCGCCCCCCCCCTCCTGAACCGTACCAGGCCACATGCCCTCAACATGGGGAGGATGTCCCCATGTTGATGGGGACAAGGGCCTCATCCCCACAACCCTTGTCCGGTGGTTGTGGGGGTCTGCGGGCGGGGGGCTTATCGGAATCTGGAAGTCCCCTTTTAACAAAGGGGACCCCCAGATGCCGCCCCCCTATGTGAATTGGTAACGGGGTACATTGTACCCCTACCATTTCACAAAAAAAAAGTGTCAAAATGTTAAAAACACACACACCGAATTGGGACAAGTCCTTTAACCACTTAAGCCCCAGACCATTTCGCTGGTCAAAGACCAGGCCACTTTTTGCGATTCGGCGCTGCGTCACTTTAACTGACAATTGCGCGGTCGTGTGACGTGGCTCCCAAATAAAATTGACGTCCTTTTTTTCCCACAAATAGAGCTTTCTTTTGGTGGTATTTGATCACCTCTGCCGTTTAAATTTTTTGCGCTATAAACAAAAATAGAGCGACAACTTTGAAAAAAATGCAATATTTTAAACTTTTTGCTATAATAAATATCCCCAAAAAATATATAAAAAAAAAAAAATTCCCTCCATTTAGGCCGATACGTATTCTTCTACATATGTTTGGTAAAAAAAATCTCAATAAGCGTTTATTGATTGGTTTGCGCAAAAGTTATAGCGTCTACAAAATAGGGGATAGTTTTATGGCATTTTTATTAATATTTTTTTTTTTACTAGTAATGGCAACGATCAGCGATTTTTATTGTCACTGCGACATGGCAGACACATCGGACACTTTTGACACCATTTTGGGACCATTGTAATTTTTACAGTGATCAGTGCTATAAAAATGCATTGATTACTGTAAAAACCTGTAACCTGTAGGGGACGATGAAGGGGTTAAGTGTGACCTAGGGAGTGCTTGTAACTGTTATCGGGCGTGGCTTGGCGTGACACGTCACTGATCGCTGTTCCCGATGACAGGGAACAGACGATCACTGACAGTGCCCCTGTGAAGAACGGGGAGACATTTGTTTACACTTACCTCTCCCCGTACTTCAGCTCTGTGACCTGATCGCGGGACATCGGCGGCGATCGGGTCCATAGGTCCCGCGGGCGCGGTCACGGAGCTCCGGACCGGGTCGCGAGCGTGACCCACGGCTGGGATCTTAAAGGAGACGTACCTGTACACCCATATGCCCAGCCGTGCCATTTTGTCGACGTATATCGTCGTGTGGTGGTCCTTAAGTGGTTAATAAAAAAAAAAAAAAACTCCAGTGCCGTAATCCTTCTACGATCCCGGTCCCGGACCCGCCGATACGAACGATACAGCCTCCTGCGAGGCTCCTGGCTGAATGACGCGCTATCCGTCTGACATTTCTTGACGCATCGGGGATTCCTGTGACGTGTCAGACGGGGGCGGGGTCAACCGTGACACCACGGGAAACCGCCACAAACCCCGGGGGCGGGGTCACCGTGCACGTCACGGGTGGCCCCGCCCTCGGTTATATAAGAAATGTCAGATGGATACCGCGTCATTCGGCCGGGAGCCTCGGAGGAGGCTGTATCGTTCGTAGCAGCGGATACGGGACCGGGATCGTAGAAGGATTATTGCGCTGGAGTTTTTTTTTATTAAAGGACTTGTCCCAACTCTGTGTTTTGTGTTTTTTTTTTTTTACATTTTGACACTTTTTATTTTGTGAAATGGTAGGGGTACAATGTACCCCGTTACGAATTCACATGGGGGGCGGCATCTGGGGGTCCCCTTTGTTAAGGGGGGCTTCCAGATTCCGATAAACCCCCTGCCCGCAGACCCCCACAACCACTGGGCAAGGGTTGTGGGGATGAGACCCTTGTCCCCATCAACATGGGGACATCCTCCCCATGTTGAGGGCATGTGGCCTGGTACAGTTCAGGAGGGGGGGCGCTCTCTCGTCCCCCCCCTCTTTTCCTGTGGCCTGCCAGGTTGCGTGCTCAGATAAGGGTCTGGTATGGATTTTTGGGGGGAACCCCACTTAATATCCATACCAGACCTAAAGGGCCTGATATGGAATTTGGGGGGGACCCCCACTTTCTTTTGGTTCGTTTTTTTTCAATGACTTTGATCTGTGTTGCCGGGACCCGACAATTCATTAATAGCCGCGAGTAGTTTTAAATGACTTTCCTGGTGCCTTCCATGGCAGCATACTAATGGTTGATGGCTCCGCCCCGATCAACCCCCAGGACCACGTAACTCTATAAAAGAAAGAGGTACTCCCCCCCTCAGGCATTCTTTTTTCTGTCCTCATCCCTACAGGATCACAAATCAGCCTTACCTCACCGTCTCATGGTGTCACCGTTGCAGGTTCATGCACTCCTGCAGTACGGAGTCCCATATCTTGGGCTGCTAAATGCGCCAGATAAGTGTGGGAGCCCATCTTTCTGTGGATCATTTTAGGGCACATGGGTATACAGGAGCATATGCTTTCTCCTCATCGGCATCTGCTATCAATATCACCGGGTCACACACTGTTGTTTTTCCCCAGCTTGTGCGGACGCTTCACACGCGCCACAGAGCTCAGCCTCGTCGTCTCGGGAGGCGGAGTCACGGCATGACGTAATCGCGCATGCGCGTTAGCTGGATGAGGTAGCGCGGAGGCCATCTTGGTACACCCAGGCGGGATTTTTAGCATTTAAACAGCTTGCTATCGCAGTCAGTGGCAGACTGTCAGACTGTCAGAAATGAGTTCATCCTCTCTGCCTTCTCAGATGGAGCCCGGCCAAGGTAATGACCATATATACCGGTGGTTGACTATTTTATTATGCTTGCAGTGAAACATTATTATGTTGATACATATATACGCATAAATACTTAATTTTTTTTACTGACTGGTTGAAAATTCTCAAATTAAATTACCCAGCTGCCCCCGTATTGCCGCATCAAAAAGATCCTCAACATACCACTAGGTAAGGGCTGCAACATTTAGGTGAGTTTACATTCAAAGAGCACTATTTCTTAGAGGATATATAGAAACACCTATTGTTCTGTTTCTTCATAGCCCACAACGTGAGTCAACCCGCACTTCTTCTCATCGAGATTCTCACGATAGACGTTCGGGGGACATAGAAGCTCGGGTCACTCATCCTCAGCCCATACTTCCCGTAGTGACTGGAGGTCACCCCGCCACTCCTCAAGCAGGCACGATTCCCAGCGCAAACCTTTGCAGCCAGGGAGAAAGGACTGCTGGGTATGCGGCAAACAAGCCTTACCAGACAAACTAGCATGTGGCCAGTGTTTTTTGGAAGCTACAGCAGACAAGCAGGGGTCCATAAGCTCAATCAAGGATTTGGTCAAGGACACCATTCGGGAGTTGGCGTTATCCCAGGATCAATCTACCCCACTTGTGGAACAAAGGGTGGTTGAGACAGTCAGTCTCCAGCCTGACTCAGAAGTCAATTCGGAAGATGACGCAAATACAACCGAAGAGGGTGCATCAACTTTTGACTTTGGGTTGGTGGAACCCTTTATCAACGCAGTTAAGGACGCAATTCAGTGGGAGGAAGATCCTGAGCCTCATCCTAAAGCAGGGAAATATTTCCCTCATTTTGACTAGGAAGAGATCAGCCTTCCCCCTAATAGAGGAGATCAAAGGAGTGGTAATGGAGGAGTGGAAGAAGGTAGATAAGCGACCCTTCGCCTTCAATCGCTTTTCCAAACTCTACCCACTTACTGAAGCGGATGCCCAGCTTTTTGATGCCATCCTGTCGGTAGATGCATCCGTGATGAGGCTGGCTAGAAATGCAACGCTGCCCCTAGAAGACGCAGTCTCCTTTAGAGACGTCCTAGACCGCAGAATAGAGGCCGACCTGATAAAGGTATACCAAGCATCAGGGGGAGCCTGCAGGCCAGCAGTGGCTCTATCCTCTATCTCCAGAGCCCCCAAAGTGTGGACAGATAATATCGAAACGGCCCTCAGACGCGGTCTAGATACTGATAAAATCATTAAGGCTCTAGATGAACTAAAGCTAACCTCTGATTTTATGGCAGAAGCAGCCATCGACGTTCTAAGATGTTCCTCCAGGGCGATGCTTTACTCTATCACAGCTAGGAGAGCGTTATGGCTAAAGCATACAGAAGGGGCTGGAAGGGCTCACAGGCCTCTTTCCTCAAACTAGGTAAACCGAAGGCCCCTACACTGGCGATAGAAAACCAGAAGTCCTTTTGACTCCTCCCCCACCCAAACCGGGCCAGTGGGAGCAAGACACAGGTCCTTCGCCCGGGTTTGGGTGGAAAACTGTACAGACCAGTGGGCGGTATCCACAGTCCTTCAGGGGCATTTCTGGAAATTCAGATCCCGCCCTCCATCCTTCTCCTTCCAACCAACCAAGATACCAGCCGACAGAGAGAAGAGGGAGGCCCTCATTCAATACGTACAAATACTTCTCTCTCAACAGGCAATTCTACCGGTTCCGGAGTCAGAGAAGTACTTAGGGTTCTATTCCCCAGTCTTTTTAGTTCCCAAAAAGTCAGGGGGCTGGAGACCGGTATTAGATCTGAAAAGACTAAACAGGTACATTCATGTGGAGCATTTTAAGATGGAGTCTCTGAACACAGTAATCCTTTCGGTACAACCAAAAGACTGGATGGTGTCTATAGATCTCCAGACGCATACCTTCACATCCCCATCCATTACAACTTTCAAAATTTTCTACGGTCCTGGATAGACAACCTACACTTTCAGTTTCAGTGTCTCCCCTTTGGAATCTCATCAGCACCCAGAACCTTCACCAAAGTTCTGGTAGCCATCTTAGCTCCCCTTTGCGAGAGGGGGATACGAGTCCTACACTACCTGGACGATATCCTGATATTGTCCCAGTACAGAGAAGTTCTACAGACACACCTTCAAATGGTCCTGAACACCTTGACACAATTCGGATGACTTATCAACCACTCAGTCAATTCATGCCCACACAAAAAATGACGTATCTAGGAGCTTTATTCAATACTCCAAAGAAGTCAGTGTCCCTTCCACCAGCCAAAATCCCTGCATTAGTACAAAAGGTGAAGCATACGCTGGGGAGCCGTGCCATGCCAGCGTCAGACTGCCTAAGCCTCCTAGGGTCCCTCTCGGCTTGCATACCAATGGTAAAATGGGCCAGAAATCATTTACTGGGTTTTCGGCAAGGTTTTCTGAAACAGTGGAGGAGGAAGCGTCTCGGTCAGATGATAGCTATTACTCCTACGATGAAGTCCAGCCTCTGGTGGTGGACAAGGCCTCCGAACCTACTAGCTGCTTGTCCTCTCGGTCCGATCTCATAGACCGTTATTACATCAGACGCAAGCCAGCTGGGTTGGGGGGCACATCTCCAAGATCAGCTAGTTCAAGGGAGATGGCGTTTCAATGCAGAAGGGATGGTATCCAACATCCTGGAACTAAGGGCAGCGTGGATGGCAATCCTGCATCTGGCCCCTCTCCTCAAGGGAAAATCTGTACTGCTACAAATGGACAACAGA
This sequence comes from Rana muscosa, assembly GCA_029206835.1. NCBI lineage: Eukaryota > Metazoa > Chordata > Amphibia > Anura > Ranidae > Rana > Rana muscosa. The sequence continues at coordinate 1,036,218,882 of CM055117.1, forward strand.
GCGGCAGTAGCCTATGTCCAAAACCAAGGAGGAACACGCAGCAACGCACTAGCCGGCGAAGTAGGCCCCAATCATTGCATGGGCCGAGGAGAATTTGCTAGACCTTCAGGCTACCTACATTCCAGCCCCCGAGAATCAACTAGCAGATCATCTCTCGAGATCCTTCGCATCCAACAACGATTGGTCGCTAGATCCACAGGTTTTCAACTGGATATGCCAACAGTGGGGGACTCCCCAGATAGATCTCTTTGCATCCGCCTCTCTTCTTCGCGAGATCACCATCTCCGATGTCGGCAGGGGTGGATGCTCTAGTCCAACCATGGGAGTTCCAGATAGGTTATGCTTTCCCTCCGATACCCCTAATACTGAGGTTTTTCCAGCGCCTGACTCTAGAGAAGGTCACTATATTGGCGGTTGTCCCTTACTGGCCAAGAAGACCATGGTTCCCGCTCTTAGTAGAGATGGCCCTGGGCAGCCCATTACCCCTCCCACTCACGAGCAAGCTGCTACCTCAAGGTGACTTCCTACACCCGCATCCAGAGATCCTAGACTTGAGGGTCTGGAAGTTGAGCGGAGGAGGTTGGGCGACTTAGGGTGCTCTCGGGGCGTTGTACAAACGTTGTTACAAGCAAGAAAGGCATCCACTAATGCCACCTACTGCAGAATATGGGAAAAATTCTCTACACTGGCCGAAACGAACCAGTTCAACCCTCTGAATCCTAGGGTCCAAGATATCCTACTCTTCCTGCAAAATGGTCTGGACCTAGGCTTAGGTCTCAGCACGCTAAATGTTCATATTTCAGCCCTGTCAGCCTTTACAGACACACGCTGGGCACTAAACCCCCTGGTGGAGCGTTTCTTGAAGGCAGTGTTAAGATTAAGTCCTCCCAGGAAGACGCTATATCCCAAATGGGACCTGACAGTTGTCCTTAACGTCCTTTGCACCCACAGAGGAGTGCTCCTTGGAAGACATCACTGTCAAAACGGCCTTCCTGATCGCCGTCACCTCGGGTCGAAGAGTATCAGAGATTCAAGCTCTAGGGGGCGGAGGAGCCCTACGTCACCTTTTTTCCAGACAGGGTAGTCCTGCAGCCTATTTATCAGTTTGTCCCTAAAGTACCTTCGGTCTACCATTCCAACCAGGAGTGGGTACTTCCAGCCTTCGGAGAGGACCCATCCTCCTCAAAACTACATGAACTGGACGTAGCCAGATCGCTAAAACGCTATTGGGAGCTGACACAGCAGTTCAGAAGGGATCAACGACTCTTTGTTATCCCCAAAGGCACCAGAAGAGGTTTGGCGGCCTCTAAGACAACATTAGCCAGCTGGATCGTGAAGTTAATCCAAAGGGCATACCGGGCTAGTGGTCTACCAGTACCAAATGCGGTGAATGCACATTCAACAAGAGGAATCGCCTCATCCTGGGCGGCTCTGGCTAGGGTCTCCCCGGAGACAATTTGTAGAGCGGCTAGTTGGTCATCCTTCAACACTTTTATGTCGCACTATAGCTTGGATCCTGCGGTCCTGACCTCCCGAGATTTTGGGAAAAGGACTCTAGAGCTATCAGTTTCAAAAAATCATTAAAGAAAATTATTTTTGCAGTACCCTCCCTGTGAGCGAGTTATTTACCATTAGTATGCTGCCATGGAAGGCACCAGGAAAACGGAAAATTGAATACTCACCTTTCCGTAATTTTCCTTTCCTGGTGCCGACCCATGGCAGCATGCACCCTCCCTGCTATAATCCTTAAGGTTCTGAAGTCTAGTTACAAAGAATGCCTGAGGGGGGGGGGAGTAACTCTTTCTTTTATAGAGTTACGTGGTCCTGGGGGTTGATCGGGGGCGGAGCCATCAACCATTAGTATGCTGCCATGGGTCGGCACCAGGAAAGGAAAATTACGGAAAGGTGAGTATTCAATTTTCCGTTTTTTTTTCCTTCAGAAATTAATTTTTGTGCAGGGACTGTTCTAAACACGGGAAACACGTGCTACTTTACAGGCATACTATAGACACCCCCCAGGTACGAAATTTAATCGAATATTTCACTTTTATTGTTTCACTTTAAGCATTAATAAAATCACTTGCTCCCGGAAAAACAGCGTTTTTTTTTATTAATTTTTTTGCATTGATACATGTCCCCTGGGGCAGGACCCGGGTCCCCAAACACTTTTTATGACAATAACTTGCATATTAACCTTTAAAATTAGCACTTTTGATTTCTCCCATAGACTTTTAAAGGGTGTTCCGCGGCTTTTCGAATTTGCAGCGAACACCCCAAATTGTTGGCGAACGGGCGAACAGCCAATGTTCGAGTCTAAACTAATTTTCGACTCGAACAGATAGCCCATCCCTACTTACGTGCTTACATCCTCCGCTCGGCCAACTGACCTGATCCTGGGAGCAATCTTTATTTATATAACAATAGAGCTTGATGGTTTCACAATCAAGCACAGGCATTCCTTCAAACAGGAGGGGTTATACAACAACCAATGAACAATGACTAGGGGAGTCTTATGGGTGTGTCTGGGCAGAGGCAGTGTGTACGATTTCCCACCCCCTGTACCTGGAAGCCATGCTCTCCAGTAAGCCGCATGGCTGGCTGAAATCATGAACACTGCCCCCGCACAAAGACTTCCGTTTTTTACCGTTGGCGTGAATCCTTATTCTGCATTGTTCAGAGAACAACGAATACCCAGATTATTCTAACATTCCTGTGGATGGGAGATTATCTGCAGAGGCATGCCATGGCCCCTCCATGTGTTGATCAGGCACACAGGGGTGACATAAGCATACATCCCCTCATAAATGATAATGTCTCTGCAGAGTAGACACATCCCCCTCAGACGATCGTCTGTACATCGCCCAGGGGCCCTTCGCTGGCGGATATATCCCCACTCTGCAAACACTTCTCTGCATCCTCTTTTCACTACCAAATGGGTCTCAACCAGCGCCAGTCTGCCCCAGTCAGCTCTTTAGAGTGGACTGCAGGAGAACTAACACTGGGCGACACTATGACAATACATATTAAATACATCTTCATAAAATTTCCACAACACCTCCAGTATATATATCTCGTCTGTCTCCACTAGCATGTTGCTAGCATAGGATGCATTAAGGTGTAAAAACACGAGCCTTTACAACCCCTTTAAGGTGAGGTTCACACCAATATGACTTTGCAGGCCAGCGACCATGCCAGCTCCAGCAGACATTTCAGTGCATAATTAGTTTTTTTGTTTCTTAACCACTTCAGCCCCGGAAGGTTTACCCCCTTCATGACCAGGCCATTTTTTTGTGATATGGCACTGCATTACTTTAACTACTTTAGCCCCGGAAGGATTTGCCCCCTTAATGACCAAGCCATTTTTTGCGATATGGCACTGCGTCGCTTTAACTGACAATTGCGCGGTCGTGCGACGTGGTACCCAAACAATTTTTTTTTCCCCCACAAATAGAGCTTTCTTTTGGGGGTATTTGATCAACTCTGCAGTTTTTTTTTTTTTTTGTGCTATAAACAAAAAAAAAATTTAATTTTAATATATGTACTCCCCAAAAATATAAAAAACGAAATTATTCATCAGTTTAGGCCGATATGTATTCTTCTACATATTTTTGGTTAAAAAAAATCGCAATAGGCGCATATTGATTGGTTTGCGCAAAAGTTATTGCGTCTACAAACTGGGATAGATTTAGGGACTTTTATTTTTTATTGTTTTTTACTGGTAATGGCAGCGATCTGCGATTTTTAGCGTGACATTGCGACATTGTGACATTGCGGCGGACAAATCTGACCCCAAATTACACTTTTTGGGGACCAGTGACATTACATTGATCAGTGCTATAAAAATGAACTGATCAATGTATAAATGACACTGGCAGGGAAGGGGTTAACACTAGAGGGCAATCAAGGTGTTAAATGTGTTCTAACTGTAAAGGGGATGGGCTGCCAGGGACATGACAGAGATCACTACTGATCACTGGGAACAGCGATCTCTGAGATGTCCCCTGTCAGAACTGGGATCCGCCTTGTTTACAGTGGCAGATCCCCGTTTTGCCTCTATATAGAGCGATCGTGGGTGGCCGGCAGGAAAACAAGTCCGCTGGACCTGCGGGCGCGCGTGCGCACAATCACACATGCTCTGTCAGTTTGCGCCGGAGAGCAAAGTATTAGTTTAAGGGTGTACACACTTATGCAACCATATGCTTTTATTTATATATTTTTTTTTCTCCCCTCCTAAAAGATTTCAGTTTGTTGTTCAACTGAGTTGTAACGTTTATAGGTCACATTAAAGGTGGAAAAAGTTCTGAAACGATTTATCTTTGTCTCATTTTTTTACATCACAGAAACCTGACATCTTAACAGGGGTGTGTAGACTTTTTATTTCCACTGTACATCCTATGGTCAACCAACGCTGGTTGTACTCTCACCTTAAAGTGGTTGTAAACCTCCGTCATGAAATCTGAAAAAAAGCACATATACCTGTAGTGTTTAATTATCTCTCTTCAAAACTCTGAGTGTCATTTCTCTCTGGTGCTTCCTTCCTCTGTTTTCTGCATGTGTCACTTCTAAAAAGTTGTCCCAACATCAGAGATAAAATGGTGATGGGGATGAGAGCTCAGCCCACAGCTTGTCTATTCACAACAGCTCTGTATCCTTCCTTTATTCCTGTCCTGTGTTTGAAAGGGGGGTGTGTCCGTTTCCTCCAATCAGCTCTCCCACACTGTACCAAGAGCTCTAACTGCAGCTCTCCACCCCTTCCTCTGTGCTCCTGACATATGCAGAAATATGTTCTCTAAATTCAGCACTTTTAAGAGATGTAGAAAAGAGGAGACTGCAGATAAACAAATAAAACTTATGTAGGAAGATTTATTTAATCTCTGTGTATCATCTGAGGCTATTCACTTCACTGGGTATAGGAGAGGGTTTATAACCACTTAAAAGGTATGATCCTTATATAGTGAAAGGTCATAAAGCACCCGTTTCCCCCTTAACCACTTAACCTCCAGAAGATTTAACCCCATTCATGACCAGGCCATTTTTTGCGATACGGTACTGCGTTACTTTAACTGACAATTGCGCGTTCGTGCAACACTTTACCCAAATAAAAATGATGTCATTTTTTTTCTCCACAAATAGAGCTTTCCTTTGGGGTTATTTGATCACCACTATGGTTTTAATTTTTTGCGCTATAAAATTAATATTGTCAATTTTGAAAAAAACAAACAATTTTTTTACTTTCTGCTATGAAACACATCCAATCAAAAAAATGTAAAAAATCTAAGTTCTTCATCAGTTTAGGCCAATATGTATTCTGCTACATATTTTTGGTAAAAAAAATCCCAATAAGTGTATATTGATTGCTTTTCACAAAAGTTATAGTTTTTACAAACTATGGGATATATTTATTTATCTATTTTTTACTAGTAATGGCGACTTATAGCAGGACCGCGAAATTGCAGCGGAAAAATTGGACACTAACTTACACTTATGACACTTTTTGAGGACCAGTGACACTAATTCAGTGATCAGTGCTAACAAATATGCACTGTCACTGTACTAATGACACTGGCTGGGTAGGGGAATAACATCAGGGGCAATAAAAAGGTTAACTGTGTGCCTAGCCTGTGCTTTCTCACTGTGGGGGAGGTTATTTGGCTAGAGGAAGACATTGATCCATGTTTCTGCTTTTGCAGGAACACAGGATCAATACCTTCCCTACTGGCAGAACGGCAATCTGCCTTGTTTACATAGGCAGATCGCTGTTCCGCCTGTGTTCTGTATAATCGGCGGGTGCGGGCGGACATCAAGTGCGCGGTACTCACCGCTGGGCTCCTGCTGTGTGTGTGATCACAGCAGAAGCGGGTTGCTGGCAGTGCCCGTCACAGACCCGGAAAAGTCAGATCACAAACTAGGTACGTGATCCTGGCACAGAGCGGCCACCCTGCCACAGTATATGTACGGTGGGTGGTCTGCGAGATCCTCTCTCCTCCAAGACCTCTTATTCTCCGATGCTCAGCTCTGCAGGCATGGTCCCTTTAATTTACCTATAAATTTAAGGGTTCTTCATTGTTAAAGTTGTAATTGTGGTAAAGATATGTTTTATTCTTTCTGACTTCAGAAACTTTGATGTTGTATGATTTTTTTTTTTTTTTTTAATACCAATGGATGTAGCTGAGGACACTCAGAGCTGTATCTTTGATCTCTGTACTCCTGTCACCTTCATTGATGGCTCTTTATAGAAAAACAAAATTTTTTGTATACATAAGTGTGATCATTTGTTTCAGCTCATTTACACTCTTCTCTCTCTGATTGTCTGATTGTGACCCACTGACCCTGGTAATAATTCCAGCTTTCTCTCTGCCTACACAGTGATAATAAATGTAGATTTTCTTGTCAAAGAATTTACAGCATTTGTATATATGTATATATTAGTATCACTTTCCTTAAAGCGGAGGTTCCGCGGTATATCCTTTTTTTTTTTTTACATTGCATTGGTTGAGTATTACTTTCTCATGTATTTACTCACGTCTCAGATGTTTCCCAGTCTCCCCAGTCAGAATCAGTTCTAAATTAGAACTTATAAAAATCCCCTTTGTAAGTTGCCATTTTGCTTGTGGGCATTGTGAAGCCCACAAGCAAATACTTCCGGGAAGCGTGAATGCTTTTCTCCCACTGCACTGTTGCCATCACAACGGACACATACTGTGAAGTTGTTGGGGGGGGGTGCGGGGGGAGCTGCTGCGGGATGTGCTTTTTCTTTTCACATTCTACAGTTCACCGCGGGGGGGGGGGGGGCGCCGCTGCGAGATGTGTTTTCTTTTTACATTTTACAGGTCATCAGCGGGGGGGGGGGGGCCGCGCCGCTGCGAGATGTGTTTTCTTTTCACATTCCACAGTGAAATCAGCGCTCCTGTCTCCTATACTCTGGCTCCTGTCCTGTATGCTAACATCAGCTGCAGCTCAGAACGAGCGCTCTGAAGTTGTCAAGCTGATGAAGCTGATGACGAGGTGGTGAATTGTCTCCTGGGAAAGCATGACACTGCACTCCCAGGAGGCATTGGGGCGCTGGGGAAAGTAAAGGAACGCCCACTCCCGCGGGAGGGATACCAGGAAGTGTCCCTATTTAATACGAAATTCAAGGTAAATAAAAAAACGAAGAAGATAATTATTTGCCAAATGTTGTTATAAATGTTATAGTGATTGGGATGAGCAAATGTTTAGATTTAGGGTGAACCTCCGCTTTAAGTTTTATATTGTAGGAGTTCAGATAAACTGGTGTAATTTAAAGGTGGCTAGTCCTTCTTTTTTTTTTTCTTTTTATGTATTTGATGTCTTTTGTAAGTGGGATCGGCTTAAGGCCTCATGCCCACGGACATTTTTACAGCCACTTTTATGAGCGTTTTTTGCAGCTTAAAAATGCCTCTCCATGTTGGCCTATGGCCTCATGCCCACCATGAAGTTTTTGAGCTGTAAATGGCATAGCCATTTTTAAGCTGCAAAAAAAACCAGGACCAGTGCGTTCTGAATAGTGGTGCAACGGATCGGTGGTGATCCGTGTTCCTAACGGGTCACCCTGTTCGGATCGGATCACCACACGATCCGCGGAGCACACCGGAGCCTCGGCCATAGGAAAGGCCGCGGCTTCGGCCTAGCTCCGGAGCGGCGGCCATCTTGGTACACCCGGCGGTGCCGCTGTAATGATGTTTCCTCGCCACCATCTTGCTCCACTCACACTCCTGCACAGTAATGATAGTAAGAAGGGGCCAAGCGGAAATCTTGTTACACCCAACGTAGTTTTCAATTTTACAGTTATTTTCAACACAAAATTGAGTTTATATGCTTAAATACATTATTTGTAAATCCAACAGACTGTTTACATATTACATTTTAAAAGCAGCAGCAAACCTGCTGACCTTACATGCTTGCTAATGTGACAGAACACCTCTGATTTTCACATTTAACATTTAGTTATGTGAAAATCAGAGGTGTTCTGTCACATTAACAACCATGTAAGGTCAGCAGGTTTGCTGCTGCTTTTAAAATGTAATATGTAAACAGTCTGTTGGATTTACAAATAATGTATTTAAGCATATAAACTCAATTTTGTTTTGAAAATAACTGTGAAATTTAAAACTCCGGTGGGGGTAACAAGATTTGTGTTTTTTTAATTTTTTTGCCGATCCGAAAATGATTCGATCCGTGACCCCTGATCCGAGGATCGATCCGATCCGTGAGTTTATTGATCCGTTGCACCCCTAGTTCTGAAGCTCCAGCGTTGGAGCTCTAAAGACATCAGACGCCGGCAAAGGATGTTAAACGCGATTTAACAAGGCTGTGTTAAGCCTCGTTCGGCGTTTCTTTCTCTATTCAAAATCAATGGTTCCCTATGGGAGCCTATTGATTTGAATAGATGTCGCACCAGAAGTCATATCAAGATGATCCGACTTGCGGGGCGACTCGTGTGCGGAGAATCCTGAAGGGGAACTGCGCGAAAATTTTAAAAAATTTTTTGCATGAGGTCCCCCCCTCCCCCCCCCCCCAGGACGATACCAGACCCCTCGGTCTGGTATGGATCTTAAGGGGAACCCCCCCACACCAAAAAAAAATGGCGTGGGGGTTCCCCCAGGATCCATACCAGACCCTTATCCAAGCACACAGCCTGGCAGGTCAGGGAAGGGGGGAGCGAGCGCCCCCCCCTCCTAGACCATACCAAGCCACATGCCCTCAACATGGACATGGGGGGGTTGGTGCTTTGGGGCAGGGGGGGCACTGCGCCCCCCACCCCGAAGCACCTTGTCCCCATGTTGATGAGGACAAGGGCCTCTTCCCGACAACCCTGGCCGTTGGTTGTCGGGGGTTGCAGGCGGGGGGGCTTATTGGAATCTGGGAGACCCCTTTAATAAGGGGGCACCCGGATCCCGGCCCCCCACCCTATGTGAATGAGTATGGGGTACATCGTACCCCTACCCATTCACCTGGGGGGAAAAAGTGTCAATAAAAAAAACACACTAGACAGGTTTTTTCCGACTTCTCCGCTCTCTTCTCCCACTCTCTGGCCTCTTCTCCCGCTCTCCGGTTCTTCACCTGCTCTCTGGTTCTTCTGCCGGGCTCCTCCGCTATCTTCTGCTCTTTTCTCTTCTCCAGTCTTCCCTCTTCTCTTCTTCCGATGTTGACATGACGCTCTCTCCCGCTGTAATGCCGTGTGTGCGGTGCGCAGCGACTTATGTAGGCATGGGGCGTGGTCACCGGGTGATGTCACCTGACAACCCCGCCCTTTATGACGTCGCAGTCCCAGGGCATGACCACGCCCCATGCCTACATAACTCGTTGCGCACACGGCATTACAGCGGGAGAGAGCGTTGCATCAACATCGGAAGAAGAGCAGAGGGAAGAAGACGATGGAGAAGACCGGGCAACCGCTAGCAAAAGAGCGGACAAAAGAGCAGAAGATAGTGGAGGAGCACGGCAGAAGACACCGGACAGCGGGAGAAAAACCGGAGAGCGCGGAGAAGAGGCCAGAGAGAGCGGAGAAGAAGGAAGAGACCCCCGGAGCTGCCTAATAAATTACTTTAAAAACCTGTGTAGTGTGTTTTATTTGTGACACTTTTTTTTTCCAGGTGAATGGGTAGGGGTACAATACTGTACCCAACACTCATTTACATAGGGGGCTCCCAGATTCCGATAAGCCCCCCCACCCAAAGACCCCGACAACCAACGGCCAGGGTTGTCGGGAAGAGGCCCTTGTCCTCGTCAACATGGGGACAAGGTGCTTTGGGGTGGGGGGGGCGCAGGGCCCCCCCTGCCCCGAAGCACCTACCCCCCATGTTAAGGGCATGCGGCCTGGTACGGTTCAGGAGGTGGGGGGCGCTCGCTCATCCCCACCCCCTTTCCTGACTGGCCGGGCTGCGTGTTCGGATAAGGGTTTGGTGTGGATTTTTCGACAAAGAGGGTTCCCCTTAAAATCCATACCAGACCGAAAGGTCTGATATTGTCCGAGGAGGGGGGAACCCCACGCCAATTTTTTTTTTCATTTTGGCGGGGTTCCCCTTCATCCTCAGCACACAAGTCGCACCGGAAGTCGGATCATGATAATCCGACTTCTGGTGCGACTTCTTTTCAAATCAATGGGCTCCCATAGGGAACCATTGATTTTGAATAGAGGCACCTAACGAGGCTTAGGCTCTTTTTACAGCGTTATCCCTCGTTGAACACCTTTTACCGGTGTCTGGCGTTTCCAGTACTGCTCTTGAACGCGATTTTATGGCGTTCAGAAAACAGCCCATAAACTCCACTGCTGATAAACGTCCAAAAATGTCCATGTTAGCATGGACACATAGGATAACATAAAGTGGAGTTTATGGGCTTTTTAAAAAAAAACGTGTGCATTGAGCCTAAATGTATTTTATTGGGATTTTATGTGATAGACCAACACAAAGTGGCACATAATTGTGAAGTGGAATGAAAATGATGCATGATTTTCCAAATTTTTTACAAATAAATATGTGAAAAGTGTGGGGTACATTTGTATTCAGCCCCCCTGAGTCAGTACTTTGTAGAACCACCTTTCTCTGCAATTACAGCTGCAAGTCTTTTGGGGGATGTCTCTACCAGCTTTGCACATCTAGAGAGTGACATTTGTGCCCATTCTTCTTGGCAAAATAGCTCAAGCTCTTTTAGATTGGATGGAGGGCGTCTGTGAACAGCAATTTTCAAGTCTTGTCACAGATTCTCAATTGGATTTAGATTTGGACTTTGACTGGGCCATTCTAACACATAAATATGCTTTGATCTAAACCATTCCATTCAGAGGCGTAGCTTGAAGCTTGTGGGCCCTGATGCAAAAGTTGACCTGGGCCCCCCCACTACCTCCCACCACTTTCACTGTGTGTGCAGATACACCCACTGCACGCCAAGATACTCAAAGTGGCTTAAGAGTATTGAATTCCCAGAGTTCCTCTTTACATCCGAGGACAGGGATCCCCGCTGGAGAATCAGAGGACAGGGATCACCCCTGGCAGGTCACTTGGCAGAGCTCCTTATCCATCCCAGCACTGTATACAGCTCCTCCCCCCCACACTACACAGGGCTGAAATCACATTCCCTTACACACTGTCTGTCAGCCTTTACAGGGTATATCTGGCTTTTATGTTGCTGTTCTGACCTGTGAAATTCTCTGGTCGGAACAACAGTGTAGTTGCAGTAGGCAGATACACCTTGTACAGATTGTGGCTAACTGGCTTTGTTGTAAAGGAATGTGATTTCAGCACTGCAGAGGAGGAGCAGTATAGAGTGCTGTAATGGGAAAGGAGCTCAGCAGCCGGGCATAGTATCCAGACTGGAGAGGGTGGTCAGGGGGCTTTGTGGGGGGGAGGGGCGCAACTTAGATCTGAGGAGGCAAAAGCCAGGCGACACAAAATCTGGAGCCTGCAGCCCCTCAGGAGGTGTTAAGCAATTTGTTTTAGCAATTGAAGATTTCTGTCAGTGTTGGGGGAAGGTCACCTCCCGGAGGTTTGTGTCTTTTCCCCAGTTGTCAGGGAAGTGGGGTAAGTGGACATCCCTGGGTGGGGGGGGGGGGAGGGTACAGAGAATCCCAGCTAGTGACTAGGTGACACTAAGCAGCGTCTTACCTCACCAGTGACATCGGTCCCATCGTGGCTACAGGACGGCAATCTCCTCCTCTTAACTCGCTGAGCTTGGTTACCATTGCATGCACACAGCACAGACACTTCCCCATCCTGAGCTGTTCTCACCCTGTGCTCCTTTCCATTCAGGAAATGTCTCACAGCTTCTCCCCAGCCAATCAGAATGGAGGAGTGTGGTCTGTGGAAGGAAAAGTGGAAGCCCAGTACTAGAGCCTGGCTGTGGGGCCCTAGGGCAGATCGGAGCTGGACTTTGTGGAGGATATGATAATATGACAGGGAGGCTTCAGGGGCCCCCTGGAGCTAGGGGCGGGGTTGCGTTTGTGACCCCTGCAACCCCTTATGCTACGCCCATGATTCCATTGTAGCTCTGGCTGTATGTTTAGGGTCGTTGTCCTGCTGGGAGGTGAACCTCCACCCCAGTCTCAAGTCTTTTGCAGACTCTAACAGGTTTTCTTCTAAGATTGCCCTGTATTTGGCTCCATCCATCTTCCCATCAACTCTGACCAGCTTCCCTGTCCCTGCAGCATCCCCACACATGATGCTGCCACCACCATGTTTCACAGTGGGGATGGTATGTTCAGGGTGATGTACGGTATTAGTTTTACGTCATACATAGCGTTTTGCTTTTAGGCCAAAAAGTTCAATTTTGGTCTCATCCGACCAGAGCACCTTCTTCCACGTTTACTGTGTCCCCCACATGGCTTCTCACAAACTGTAAACAGGGCTTCTCATGGCTTTCTTTCAACAATGGCTTTCTTCTTGCCACTCTTCTATAAAGGCCAGATTTGTGGCGTGCACGACTAATAGTTGTCCTGTGGACAGATTCTCCCACCTGCAGCTCCTCCAGAGTTACCATGGGCCTCTTGGCTGCTTCTCTGATTAATGCTCTCCTTGCCCGGCCTGTCAGTTTAGGTGGACGGCCGTGTTTTGGTAGGTTTGCAGTTGTGCCATACTCTTTCTATTTTCGGATGATGGATTGAACAGTGCTCTGTGAGATGTTCAAAGCTTGGGATATTTTTTTTTAAAACCTAACCCTGTTTTAAACTTCTCAACAACTTTACCCCAGACCTGTCTGGTGTGTTCCTTGGCCTACATGATGCTGTTTGTCCACTAAGGTTCTCTAACAAACCTATGAGGGCTTCACAGAACAGCTGTATTTATACTGAGATTAAATTACACACAAGTGGACTCTATTTACTAATTTGGTGACTTCTGAAAGCAATTGTTTCCACTAGATTTTTGTTAGGGGTATCAGATTAAAGGGGGCTGAATACAAATGTACCCCACACTTTTCACATATTTATGTAGCGACCTCACCTCTCACTCCCTCCTTCTCTTCTCGGTCAATGGCTCTCGTCTAGGGGACCAGGGAGGAGAGTGTGGCGCACCACCAGCTCATAACCTCTTGTGTGCAGAGGTGTGAGCTATAACCTTTTACCTTCGGGCCTGTGTCCCTGTCCGGAGCCAAAACTTCCCTTGAGGATGATTCCCACCGTCCTTTGAGAGCGACTGGTTAGACATAGAACAGTTCAGAACACAGTGGGGAGGAGGTCCAGGCACAAACTTGAACTTGGCTTTTCTCCTGTTCCGTTATAGCGCGAACAGGCTTGGCGCACAGTCGCTGCCACGACCGTGAGGGGGTCTCTTCCACAGACCAGATGAATAAGGCCTCTGCCACAGACCTGGGTGTTGGGTCTCTGCCACAGACCTGGGTGTTGGGTCTCTGCCACCGACCTGATTCACGATGGGTCCCTGCCACCGACCTGATTCACGATGGGTCCCTGCCACAGACCATGAGAACGTGGACTACCTTCTACGAGCAATGGCCCCTGTCAGAGAGAGGACATCCATCCGGACAGTTACCAGAGGCCCCGCCATCACCAGCAAATGCTGCACTGGGTCTTCGGAAGGGTCACCTCCCTGGCCTCCTCGTCCCAGATTGAGGTGTCCACACCGGAGGACACCCTAGGAGCCCTCGATCCCTTGCGGGACCCAGTCGAAGGTACTGGGCCCCAGGCCTCCAGAGAGTACCTCACCCCAGACCAAAGGTGTCTTGGGTGGAACCGCAACTCCGTCCCCGGGCCCAGGGCATCCGGAGACCACCATGACACACCCCCAGGCTGAAGGTGCCTGGGAGTGGACCCCAAGCGGAAGATGTCTGCCCCCTTTATACTCTCTCCCATCATGCACAGCAGGTTCCCCACCCCGCTGTACTACTGCCGCGAGAGGACACAAAGGGCGCAGCCCTCCAATGGCGATTCAACCCCAGCCTATGGTAACAGCGCCACCTATAGGCCGCAGGGAACTAGACACCATTGATCTCCTCCACTGGCATAAATTGGTCCAGGAACCCTAACAATTGTTGCATCTGAGCCTGGTACCACTCAGATGCCTCCCCTAAATATGACCACCCGCTACACATCCCCCCCAGTGATTTGACACTGGTCCCCAGTGTCTGAAACCAATTCATGCCCACTCTAAGGCAGAGTCAGCATAAATTCGATCCAGAGACAAACTAACCAAAAGGAAAAAAATTTGACAATTTAAAAATTTTGTTTCGTTTGTGCCTGAACCAAAAGGGAAGGGAAGAAACAACAGACAAAACATGCACAGACATAAACATTTCAAAAACATAACAGCATAATTTTCAAATCACATTTCTCCCCTCCCACATCACTGACTAAGATCTGCCCCATTCTCAGCAGACTTGATTGACGTTCTCCTGCAAAGGGGAAAAATAACACATTATCTGACACAGTATGTGATTTGGAATGAACAGGCTCTCCCCTAGGGGAAACCCCTTCCTTCCAAAAGTAATGTGTGGTGTGTGTGACAATCGTTGCGCAACACCGCCACCTGGTGGTGGTGTCACGGTCAGAACACTTGTTTTCTTCCATCCAGAAATCCTTTTCTCTGTACTGTGGCCCTGTCTCAACTACACCCCAAAGTCTCGGTATACTTGCGGTGGAGAAAAAAAAAAGGAGAACAACAAAACAAATCTGCTCCCAATTCTTCCAGAAGTAGGCCACCCTTTGTGGGTTAAAGTGTCCCTGAGTTTCGGCAAAGGCACTCCCGAATGTTCAGCAACAAAAAAACACAGGAGTCTATTCTCCTACAAATAAAACCTTGGGTGCGGCAGTACCAGGGGTTTCAAATACCTGTCGAAAGTCTCCATGTGATATTTCACATCATCCCCCTCCCTCCAACAAATAAGCACCCGGTCAGCATGGATGTGCCGACCCAACATCCACTCTGCCTTGCAGTCTTTGAACCTTTTGGAGGCTGCAGGGGAACATGAGAGGTACCTGCGAGCGTGGGGCACCTTGAGATGTGTCCAGATGAAGTCATCATACCACCGCTGTCTGCAGGCCTCCACCTTGTACAAAAGTTCCTTGGACAAATATGGGTACTCCCACCCATATTCATTGGCAACTTTCTGACCGAAAAGTCTCTGCAAACGGGAAAGGGGTGGCATTGTAGCACGGTCTCCTTCACCAGGCAGCACTATAGCATCCGGGTGCTGGGGCACCTTCACCACCTGTAGATTGGGCATAGGAGCCCGCAATGACACTCGCTTCGCCCCAGCAATGGGCGCAGGCGACTCCAGGGGTGGAGAGGCATGCAGGGGACCAGATCCCTCCTCAGGTGCCGGGACCTCAACCTGGGATGTACTATCCCCAGTGGACATGGGTGGGTCCCTTTTTACACGGAACGAGGATAGGGGAAACTTGTCCCAGCCTTTCTGAGCAAAAAGTTTGTCAATTACAACGTCATCTACAACATCGGAGATCGACTCCAGGTCAGAGGTGTCATACTCCTCCACGGGACAGTAACTCCGTGTAGACGTGGAGTCACCCCCTTGGACAGGTTCCAGGGCCTCTGGATCCCTGACACCTCCAACCACACACCAGGTCCCGTCCCTCGGCTTACCTCGGCCTTTACTTGAACTGGAATGTCCGGGGCTCTTCCTTCCGGATCCATCCAGGCCAGGCAAGCGCTGGGGTGTGACTCTCCCACGGCCGCAGGAAGCCTTGACCAAACCGACTCTCCTCTTTGGCCGTGGAAGCAGGGATTCCGTGGTGACCGAAGCAGCATCTTCGGATTTCTCAATCGCAGTCTCACTCTCAACTGGGGCTTCCTCCAGAGCCCGGTCAGTGCGCGTAGGGATGGCTGTACAAGCTCTGACTTCTCCTTCAAGAATGGTGGCGCCTGTTATACAGTTGAGGTGGAAGGCCCGAGGCCTTTCCATGGGTTGCTCCACCTCGAAGATGAATTCTTTACAGGCCTCGCATCGCCCGAATGGCTTCAGATGGACCACCAGTCCTGAGCAGCCGGAACAAATCACACGAGGGCCTCAACGTCCTTACGTACAGGGCGAATCGCCCCCGGGGCTTGAGCCTAATCCCCGTATCTGTCAGCAGAGTAGCAACGAAGTCATCCTCGTGGCTGTGGAAGTAGGAACCCACGAGGCAGTAGTGAACGTGCTGACCGCTTGCTGCTCCATCGCGCACTGACTATCTCGCGCCACAGTCCCCACGTGCATCACTTCACATGGCCAGACTCCTCCCTTCTGCCGCACCTGTTCGCGGGCTTCTGTTGTGTCACGCCCACGAACTGCGCAGCCAGGGTGTGGCGCGTTGGCCAATATGGCCGACCTCCTCGGAACTCCTCTGGGCAGCAAAGTTCAAGCTCTGAAGGTCTCGGCTTCATCAACACAGACACAGATCCCGGACCCAGAGCCCCCACGTGTTGCGACCTCACCTCTCACTCCCTCCTTCTCTTCTCGATCAATGGCTCTCGTCTAGGGGACCAGGGAGGAAAGTGTGGCGCACCACCAGCTCGTAACCTCTTGTGTGCAAAGGTGTGAGCTATAACCTTTTACCTTCAGGCCTGTGTCCCTGTCCAGAGCCAAAACTTCCCTTGAGGATGATTCCCACCCTCCATGCAGGCGGAGGTAGGACACTTTTACTCCTAGAAAGTTAGGTTCCACACCACTGAAAGTCCAACACTTATTTATTCTTCAGAGCAATAAATAGTCCTTTGAGAGCGACTGGTTAGACATAGAACAGTTCAGAACACAGTGGGGAGAAGGTCCAGGCACAAACTTGAACTTGGGTTTTCTCCTGTTCCGTTATAGCGCGAACAGGCTTGGCGCACAGTCGCTGCCACTGACCGTGAGGGGGTCTCTGCCACAGACCAGATGAATAAGGCCTCTGCCACAGACCTGGGTGTTGGGTCTCTGCCACCGACCTGATTCACGATGGGTCCCTGCCACAGACCATGAGAACGTGGACTACCTTCTACGAGCAATGGCCCCTGTCAGAGAGAGGACATCCATCCGGACAGTTAACAGAGGCCCCGCCGTCACCAGCAAATGCTGCACTGGGTCTTCGGAAGGGTCACCTCCCTGGCCTCCTCGTCCCAGATTGGGGTGTCCACACCGGAGGACACCCTAGGAGCCCTTGATCCCTTGCGGGACCCAGTCGAAGGTACTGGGCCCCAGGCCTCCAGAGAGTACCTCACCCCAGACCAAAGGTGTCTGGGGTGGAACCGCAGCTCCGTCCCCGGGCCCAGTGCACCCGGAGACCACCATGACGCACCCCCAGGCTGAAGGTGCCTGGGAGTGGACCCCAAGCGGAAGATGTCTGCCCCCTTTATACTCTCTCCCAGCATGCACAGCAGGTTCCCCGCCCCGCTGTACTACTGCCACGAGAGGACACAAAGGGCACAGCCCTCCAATGGCGATTCAACCCCGCCTATGGCAACAGCACCACCTATAGGCCGCAGGGAACTAGACGCCATTGATATCCTCCACTGGCATAAGTTGGTCCAGGAACCCTAACAATTGTTGCATCTGAGCCTGGTACCACTCAGATGCCTCCCCTAAATATGACCACCCGCTACATTTATTTGTAAAAAAAAAATTAAAAACATTTATTATTTTCCTTCCATTTCACAATTATGTGCCATTTTGTGTTGGTCTATCATATAAAATCCCAATAAAATACATTTATGTTTTTGGTTGTAACATGAGAAAATTTATACGAATACTTATTCAAGACACTGTATCAATGTTTTCTTAGAAAAAAAAACATGACTGAACTGATGACACCCATGTAAAAGGGCTGTGTTAAAAAAAAAAAAACATACCGCTTTTTTGAGGCGACTAAAAAAAAAAAAAAAAACTAGATGAAATGTGCATATATTGGAGAAATGAACTAAATGCTTTTTTTGCCCAGACATACACATTAGCCCCTTTCTGCTGGCGATAGGCAGGCTCCTGATCATGTGATCGCTGTCATTGATTGTCACAGCGATCACGTGATCTGGAGTGCATCCTGCTGTCTGTGACATCTTGGTCACAGTGCTGGGGTGGCGTGATTGAGCGCTTCTCCCAGCTCCAAACAGGAATGGACGGCTGTATGAATTTATGTGGTAGCATAGCGTTAAAACCTGTCGCATTTTTTCGTACAGCTGGTGAGAAGGGGGTTATTTCTATACATGGCAGACATATTTATGTTTTTCTAAAAAACAAAATTCCTTTTTATAGGGAAAGCTTCCCTTTCCTTTTTTTGATTTGTCTTTTACAGTTGGGGCCAGTGAGCCTTTTGTTTTTTGGAATCATCTCAATTCACTGTATGAATGTACTGGTACGCTGCAGCCACTTTTTATGTCAAAGGTAAGATTTTCAACTACTAAGAGCCATACCTTAAAGACACAAGATATTTTATGTTTCATGTATTCCCGAGGTTAGAATAAAAGACTAAATTTTACCACTGGTTTTTCACCTTAGTCCATTGGTGCAGAAAAACACAGGTCATTTCACATGGTGTGAGCAGGTCCTTAAAGTATAACCCTTTCATGACTAATGCCGCGTACAAACGATCGATTTTTTCGACGGTGAAAACACCGTCGAGAAAATCAACGTGAAAAACGAGGAACAGCTTGTTCCCCCCACACACGGCCGTTTTTAAATGACATTTTTTTTTTGGTCAAAAAAAACGACCGTGTGTGGGCTCCGCAGCAGTGTTTCCCTATGGGAAAACTGCCGCGGAAAAAAACGACGGGAATCACGACGAGAAAAATTAGAGCATGTTCTAATTTTTCTCGTCTTGATTAATGCCATTTTTCCCATCGAGAAAAATGACAAAAAGCCCACAGACGATCGGTTTTCTCGTCCAAAGGAAAAAATGTAATTTTTCTCGACAGGAAAAACGGTCGTGTGTACGCGACATAAGCCTATTTCTGACATTTGGTGTTTACAAGTTAAAATCCGTATTTTTTGCTAGAAAATTACTTAGAACCCCCAAACATTATATATTTTTTAGCAGAGAATCTAGAGAATAAAATGGCGATTGTTGCAATATTTTATGTCACAGTATTTGTGCAGTGGTGTTTTAAACGCAACTTTTTGGGAAAAATAAAATTTAATGAATTTAAAAAAAATGAAAACGTAAAAGTAAAATTAGCCCAATTTTTTTGTATAGTGTGAAAGATGATGTTAAGCTGAGTAAATAGATACCAAACATGTCATGCTTTATTATTGAACGCACTCGTGGAATGGCGACAAACTACGGTACCTAAAAATCTCCATAGGCGACGCTTTAATTTTTTTTTACGGTTATCAGGTTAGAGTTACAAAGGAGGTCTGGGGCTAGAATTATTGCTCTCGCTCTGACGATTGCGGCGATACCTCACATGTGTGATTTGAACACCGTTTACATATGCGGGCGTGACTTCCGTATGCGTTTTCTTTGCTGCGCGAGCTCGCGGGGACAGGGGCGCTTTAAAAAAAATTTTTTTTACTCATTTATTTTATTTATTTTTATAATATAAAATTGTGTTTAAAAAAAATAAAATAAAAATTTTGATCACTTTTATTGCTTTCACAAGGAATGTAAACATCCCTTGTGACAGTAATAGGTGGTGACAGGTACTCTTTATGAAGGGATCGGGGGGTCTAAAAGACCCCAAATCCCTCCTTTGCACTTAAAAGTATTCAGATCGCCGAAAACGATGATTCTGAATTCTGTATACTTTTAACAATCCGGCGCCATTGGCAGCCAAGTAAACTGGAAGTGACGTTATGACGTTGCTTCCGTGTTTACATTCAGGAGACTGGCAAAAAGGCATTTACGGCTTCATGCCAGTCTTTCACAAGGCGCCGGAAGCCACGGATCGTGGATCGGGTCTCCCGGTGGGACGGGAGGCCCGGTCAGAGCGGCGGGAGGCCCGCTCTAAACAACGGTACCGGGATCATGCCTGCAGCTGCAGGCATGATCCCGGTATAATCCCCCAAAGCCGAGGCTGCATATGTGCGTACGCTCGGCGAGAAAGGGATAACTAAGGCTGGGTTCACACTATTAGTATTACTATTAGGTTTCCCTGCATCCAATTCGCATAGCAGGAATTTACGACCCGCTCTCTATGGAGCTGGTTCACACATCTCTGCAGCGGCTCCGGTGCGAATTGCACTGGAGTCCTGTGCGCCTTTTGGTCGGTTTCAGGTCCGAATTCATCCCAAAATTCGGGCTGAAATCAGACCTGATACGGTGAATGGAGACGCACCGGACTCCTGCTGTAAGCCGCTGCATTCTATAGTGTGAACCCAGACAAAGGGCAAAACTTTTTTTTTCAGTTTTGGATAGAGTGTAGATGGATTGGAACACACATCAGTTTTTATTGCTGTCTGTGTCCCCGTTAGGGAGATTTACCCTCTCTATTTGTCCTGTTTACCAATTTTATTGAAAGTAAAAGAAAATCCCAAATTCTGGGTTGTCCCCAGCAAAGTAACAAATGGGGAAATCTTCCAATGGGGACACTAGTTCTGGTGATCTGGGGATCCCCAAGGAATGTTTGGCTATGGGACAGGAAGTGAAGGGAAATCTCCACAATGGGGCTCAGATGGCAGGGAAAAAAAATCTGACAGTGATTATACTTTTCCCTTGCTCTATTCAAAATTAAAAAAACATGTTTTGCCTATAGTTCCACTTTAAGCTTATTTAATAAAGTGTTTATTTTTTATATTAAGCACCGATAACACTACCGACTGCAGATGGCTTAAAGTGTATAGCCACCTTTACAGCTAAATTTGGATGACACCTACTTTATATTTGTTAAATTTTTCTATTTACATAGCGGAAGTTAAAAATTATTATTTTACTATTTAAATTGCTGCTTACCTTGTAATTGCTTTTTACTTGCTTTAAAGTCCCACCTAACACTCCCTTCTATATATTGTTAAAGAGAGGGCTTTGGAGTTATGTCTATCATAAGTAACCCTCTGTGTACTGCGCTGGGTGATTTTAAAATGAGACTAACCTCGGGTTTAAAAAAAGACAATTCTATTTAAGTATGTATTCATAACTCAGAAAACCCCTTCTATTGCACTCGGCCTCTTTCAAATTTCCCTGAATTTGTTTGCTGCTGCGATCCGACCTCCTATTGGAGGGTGGTTACATTCGTTCTCCCAGGCACCATTTTATGTAGGAACGTGGTCACCCTCTCTTGTTTGCTTCTGATATTGGCTAGGAACTATGAAATATGGATGAAGTCCTGGGCATTGGTTTAGAAACTTCTGTCCTGGGAAGCCAGTAAATTAACATATTCAGAACAGAGAACGTCTTCTGCCTTTTTTTATTTAGCAGCAGAACTTTTTTTTTTTCTTGCTAGCGATGTGTCTGTATTAACAACATAATACAGTCAGTGCTCTTTCTGCTTCTCGGGAAAAGTAATTCTGTGATATATATTTATGGCTTTACTCTGCCTTGTTCTGCTTTTAGGTACAAAAGGACAAATTTAGGTTACAGTGAAACAGTCGGGCTGTCATTGGAAGTGGGACCGTCCAAATTCCTCCAGCAGTACGCCTCTATGGGGAAGTAAGTGTTGCACATGCCGTAGTGAAGTATTCTTCTATGTCTGTGAACTATGGCTACTAAATGCAGAGGTCCAATAAGTTACCATTGTCACTGAAATGCTCACATACATTAATGCTGAGCTCCAGACAAACATCCAAATACAAAGGTGAATTACATATACAGGAGCTGTTTTACCTGCCAAAGGGGATTTCTTCCCATTCCTCCCTAGCACACTGCACAGTCAGGTGGATAAAACCACTTTATCTGTTACAGGTAGGAGTACAATGGTGTCCACCAGCCCCCAGTCTGCTTATTGGACAGAGAAGGAGCAGCAGTGGACTGATGAGATCATCCTTCTGCTCCCTCTGATCTACTACCATCAGCACCACTTCCAGGGTGCTCCTGTATGGAGGATCACACGAGTCTTACACCAAGCCAGACTCAAGTTTTCACACTTGTGGCATTTTAAAAGTGCACACCGGGGCCCATTGTTACTTTGCTGTTTTGATCTGCTGTGGTAATTTGTATGGTATAAGGACAGGACAGTCTAAGGAATGGACTGTCTGTGCACCAGAATGGACAAAAACATGGACATGTGGCATTGAGCGATAGTGTGTTACTGCTCATTGCTGCATGGTGCAGTGCATGTGTGTCGGAGGTGCATTACCTTAGTTGGGGGTGCAGATATTGAAAGGAAATCTCCCCTTCAGCACAAAGACATGAAATAATAAACCGATTAGCCCTTCCCTCCTCTATCAAAAATGGGGAAAAGACAAAGTTGGGCTTTAACTATACTTTAAAGTTGAAGTTTAATATGCTTATGTTTTTTGCCTTCCCTGATCAGCCTTTTAACTTTCCTCAACACGCTAATGAAGTTTTTAAATAAAACCTTTTCGGTTTTTATTGCATACCGTATTACACATCCAGGCAGATCATGTCTGGTGGGAAGGGCCAGCAGGGTGGTGTACATAGCTTCCCTAAAACATCCCAGCACCTTGCCTCAGTATTTCTCTCAAGAACCCACAGCCCTGATGCAAGAAGTGGGCTGGCTCCTGGGACAAATTATTTAATTAGAGATGCATTATATTACCAAAAGTATTGGGATGGCATTCCAGTCTTATTCCGTAGGGTTCAATTTTGATTTGGCCCACCCTTTGCAGCTATAACAGCTTCAACTCTATTGGGAAGACTGTCCACAAGGTTTAGGAGTGTGTCTATGAGAATGTTTGACCATTCTTCCAGAAGCGCATTTGTGAGGTCAGGCACTGATGTTGGACAAGAACTTTATTCCAAAGTTGTTCTATGGGATTGAGGTCAGGACTCCACCCCAAACTCGCTCATCCATGTCTTTATGGACCTTGCTTTGTGCACTGGTCCAAATCATTTGGTGGAGGGGGGTTTATAGTCTGGGGTTGTTTTTCAGGGTTGGACTTGGACCCTTAGTTCCAGTGAAGAGAACTCTTAAGGTGTCAGCATACCAATAATTTTTTGACAATTTCATGCTCCTATATATATATATATATATATATATATATATATATATATATATATATATATTGTGACAGCAGGAAGGTAAAGTCACCTGGTTGCATCCAGGGGGGTAGATATATTTCGCCCAGATTCAGGCTTTACGCCGACTTATACAACTAGGTGGAGAGTTGTATAAGCCCAGCTAAGGCTAGTGGGCTCATGGATGACTCATACCTCTAGGGAGAGGGCTGGGCGTCGTGCAGGCAGGGAGTTGATGAGGCCAGCTGAAGCCTGTCAGTTCGTTTAAGGCCTCTATAAAAACTCCCAGATTCATTAGGTGTTAGCTCATGCCTGGACCCAGACCTGTGTGGACTGTCTAGGGAGAGTGAACCCCTGTGCGGTGAGACAAAGCCTGTGTGGCTATTTGCTTGGACATTTAAAACCAGGGACTTAGGGACTAGGACAGCACTAGGCTGATCCCAGTTGTTAGTTAGGAAACCTGTATGTTTAGTCAGAGGTCAAGTTGACCAGGATTTATTTTGTTTATGTTTCTTTTGGCTTTGCTGTGTTTTGTCACTGTAAATAGAAAATAAACCGCACCTTTTTTTTGATTTTGAAAACCACAACCTCCGTTTGCTGGGCCTGTTTTTGTGTGGGGAGCCCATCCCGGGGGTCACACACACCCGCTGCCGAGCTAACCCCCTCACAGTTGGTGGAGAATGCGGGCAGTTTTTTTTTAAGCCAGCATGGAGGAGATACTGAAGCAGAGACTACAACAAATGGAAGCAGTAATGCAGCAACGTCCGCAGACCAGTGAGGAAAGCCGTCCCACTAATACCGCGTCCTTTGGGGTGAGTCGTTTATTGACAAAAATGACTGGAGAGGATGATCCAGAGGTATTTTTGACCACATTTGAAAGGACTGCTGAAAGAGAAAAGTGGCCTGAGGAGCAGTGGGCTGGACTGGTGGCTCCTCTGTTAACTGGTGAATCGCAGAAGGCTTACTATGACCTAGAGCCTGACCAAGCAAAAGACTATGTGATGCTAAAAGCTGAGATATTGGCAAGGCTGGGTGTCACCCAGGCTGTCCGGGCTCAGCGTGTGCATAACTGGACTTTCCAGCTTGGAAAACCCCCCAGGTCTCAAATGTATGATCTCATTCACCTGAGCAGAAAGTGGCTACAGCCAGAGACTTTGTCCGCACCAAAGATTGTGGAACGTGTTGTAATGGATCGGTTTTTGAGAGCTCTTCCTACTGCCATCCAAAAGTGGGTAAGCCATGGAGACCCAGAGACGGCCGATGGTCTTGTGGATCGTGTGGAGAAATACTTGGCTACAGAGAACCTGACGGCCTCTTCCAGAGACACTCGGACTTTCCACCCTAAGACCAGACCATCCCCAGGGGCGGATAAGAGGATTCCAAGGGGTAAGGGTGGAGAGAGTGAGAGGGTGGGAGCTCTACCCCAAGTTTGGCGAGAACAGCCTGGGAAATCAGCGGCTCAAGAGGCGGCAAGAAGGATCGTTTGCTACCGCTGCCGGCAAGCGGGACATATTGCAGCCAATTGCCCGGTTGTGGAGGAACCCATGCAGTGTGACTTTCTGACGGGCAGACGTCAGTCGCTGTGTGCGACAGTCGCATGCACTGCCATTCGAGGAACTGAGAAACATTTATGCAAAATGTGTGTTAATGGTAGAAATGTTGTGGTTTTGCTGGATTCAGGTAGCCTTGTGACCCTGATAAAGGCTGAGTTAGTTAAAACAGAGGTCTCTGGGAATAGCAAGGTAGCTGTTATTTGTGTGCATGGGGACACCCGAGAGTATCCAGTGACTACAGTGTGTTTCGAGACCCCCAAAGGTACCCTCTCTCATCCAGTGGGCTTAGTATCTCAGTTACCGTATGACGCCATTGTGGGAAGGGATTTTCCGAAGTTCTGGGAACTGTGGGATGATCCTGAGCCCCCCACTGGTGCCCCTATGTACCAGGAATGTGATAGCCAGAACTCCCCTGAGAGTGGTGAGGACTCTCCGGAATTTCCCTTATCAGTATTGGCAGGGGAGACTCAAGAAACTGGAGAGGAGCCCACCTCCTCAGACGAAAACCTACCGTCTGTGGAGTTTTCTGATCTTGAGGTTCACAGGGAAAACTTTGCCACAGAACAGTTGAAAGACCCCGCCCTAATAAAGGCACGCGAAAACGTAGTGAAAATAGATGGCGAGTTAGTGAACCCAGATAATACCTGCACTTACCCATACTTCAGCGTAGAGAAGGACCTACTGTATCGGGTGGCAAAAAGGGCAGAAGAAACCGTTGAGCAGCTTGTGGTGCCCAAACCTTACAGGAAGTTGGTGTTGGAGTTGGCCCATGGGCACATTCTTGGAGGTCATCTGGGGACAGAGAAAACCCGAGAGAGGGTATTACAGAGATTCTATTGGCCGGGGGTGATGAAGGACATAGAAAATTATTGTTCCTCCTGCCCTGTGTGTCAGAGGTCGGCCCCGATGCCACATTTCCGTAGCCCGCTGGTCCCTCTACCCATCATTGAGGTCCCGTTTGAGAGGATCGCCATGGATTTGGTAGGTCCTATAATCAAGTCCGCTAGGGGGCACCAGTACATATTAGTTATAATGGACTATGCCACCCGTTATCCAGAAGCGATCCCTCTCCGAAATACCTCGGCCAAAACCATAGCCAAAGAGCTATCTCTTGTGTTTAGCCGGGTGGGTATTTGTAAAGAACTGCTTACGGACCAAGGTACACCCTTTATGTCCCGGGTTATGAAGGAGCTGTGTAAATTGTTCAAAGTGACGCAATTACGTACATCTGTGTATCACCCCCAAACCGATGGGCTGGTTGAAAGATTCAACAAAACCCTAAAACAAATGTTGAAGAAAGTGGTGGATAGAGATGGAAAGGATTGGGACTGTCTACTTCCTTATCTGATGTTTGCTATTAGGGAGGTGCCCCAATCCTCTACGGGATTCTCCCCCTTTGAGTTACTGTATGGGAGACACCCAAGAGGGCTGTTGGATATTGCCAAGGAAACTTGGGAAAGTGAGAGTTCTCCCCACAGGAGTGTGATTGAGCATGTCGCCCTGATGCAAGACCGAATTGCACAGGTAATGCCCATCGTGAAGGAACATTTGGCCCAAGCGCAGTTAGCACAGCAGAGAGTGTACAACCGTGGAGCCAAGACCCGTACCTTTTCCCCGGGGGATAGGATACTGGTACTTGTCCCTACGGTTGAAAGTAAATTCCTTGCCAAATGGCAAGGCCCCTACGAGATAATGGGAAAAGTGAGCGAAGTGAATTACAAGGTCAGACAACCAGGAAGGCGAAAGCCCGAACAGATCTATCACGTTAATCTGTTGAAAGCCTGGAGGGATAGAGAGTCCCTAGTCGCAGACACTTGGTCACCAGCTCAAACTGGTTGCGTGATTCCTGAGGTTGGAATAGCAGCCACCTTGTCACAACCCCAACAACAGGAGGTTAAGGAGTTTGTGCTTCGCAACAAGGAGGTATTCTCTGAGCTGCCGGGACAAACATTTGGGGTAGAGCATGACATCATTACCCCGCCCGGTGAAAGGGTGAAGTTAAAACCCTATCGGATCCCAGAGGCAATACGGGAGGAAGTACAGAAAATGCTGAACTTAGGGGTGATAGAGGAGTCCCAAAGTGATTGGTCTAGTCCCATTGTGTTGGTGCCTAAACCGGATGGGAGCTGGCGATTTTGTAACGATTTTCGTCAGTTGAACAAAGTTACAAAATTTGACACCTACCCCATGCCACGTATAGATGAGTTGATCGACCGGCTGGGAACAGCCCGATACATGACGACTCTTGACCTCACAAAAGGGTATTGGCAAATCCCCCTGGCCAAATTGGCCAAAGAGAAAACCGCATTTGTAACCCCAGACGGGGCGTTCCAATATAAAAGAATGCCGTTCGGGTTACAGAATGCGCCGGCCACATTCCAGCGGAAAATGGACCAGATGCTGAGGCCCCATCGGAAGTATGCTGCGGCTTACCTGGATGACGTAATTGTCCATAGCACAGATTGGGCCTCACATCTGCCAAAAGTGCAAGCAGTCCTGGACTCTGTTCGGGAAGCGGGGTTTACGGCTAACCCCAAGAAGTGTACCATTGGGCAGGAGGAGGCCAAATATCTTGGGTACACCATTGGGAGGGGAGTAATAAAACCCCAACTCAACAAAGTCGAGGCCATCCAGAGTTGGCCACGTCCCAACAGCAAGAAGCAGGTTTGAGCCTTTCTGGGAATCGCTGGGTATTATCGGCGATTCATTCCCCACTTTGCTTCTAAGGCTGTGCCCCTAACCAACCTAACGAAGGGGAAAGGGTCGGTCATGATTAAATGGACCCCCGAGGCTGAGGCAGCATTCCAATTCTTGAAACAAGCCTTATGTAGCCAGCCAGTGTTGTACTCACCCGACTTCTCTAAAGACTTTGTCGTACAAAGTGATGCGTCAGATGTGGGGTTAGGAGCAGTATTGTCCCAGGTCTGGAACGGGGAAGAGCACCCAGTCATTTACCTCAGCAGGAAGTTGAAGTCCCATGAGGTAAATTACGCCACCGTTGAAAAGGAGTGTTTAGCGGTGAAGTGGGCTCTAGATTCCCTTCGGTACTACCTGCTAGGTAGGCACTTTGACATGGTTACGGATCACGCTCCGTTAAAGTGGATGGCTCAAAACAAGGAAACAAATAGAAGAGTGAATAGGTGGTTCCTGGCCCTTCAGGAATTCAACTTCACAGTAAAGCATCGCCCTGGCGTTCAAATGGGGAATGTGGATGCTTTGTCTCGAGTACATGAATGCCTGATTGCTGGTGTTCCAACCCCGAGGTTAAAACAAGAGGGGGGGGTATGTGACAGCAGGAAGGTAAAGTCACCTGGTTGCATCCAGGGGGGTAGATATATTTCGCCCAGATTCAGGCTTTACGCCGACTTATACAACTAGGTGGAGAGTTGTATAAGCCCAGCTAAGGCTAGTGGGCTCATGGATGACTCATACCTCTAGGGAGAGGGCTGGGCGTCGTGCAGGCAGGGAGTTGATGAGGCCAGCTGAAGCCTGTCAGTTCGTTTAAGGCCTCTATAAAAACTCCCAGATTCATTAGGTGTTAGCTCATGCCTGGACCCAGACCTGTGTGGACTGTCTAGGGAGAGTGAACCCCTGTGCGGTGAGACAAAGCCTGTGTGGCTATTTGCTTGGACATTTAAAACCAGGGACTTAGGGACTAGGACAGCACTAGGCTGATCCCAGTTGTTAGTTAGGAAACCTGTATGTTTAGTCAGAGGTCAAGTTGACCAGGATTTATTTTGTTTATGTTTCTTTTGGCTTTGCTGTGTTTTGTCACTGTAAATAGAAAATAAACCGCACCTTTTTTTTGATTTTGAAAACCACAACCTCCGTTTGCTGGGCCTGTTTTTGTGTGGGGAGCCCATCCCGGGGGTCACACACACCCGCTGCCGAGCTAACCCCCTCACAATATATATATATATAATTATATTATATATAAAATCAAATTTTGGATATCCATCTAGAGGAGTAGGTGTCAATCTGGAGACATGGGTTTTCCTAGCATGCATGCAGACAGCCCTAAGTAATGCCCACATGTGGTGCTAAGTGCCTCCAAACTGTGGCCCAGGTGCCAGATGTAGCCTTTTGCTTTCCTTTACCTGGCCCTTGAGACACTATTTCTCCCCCTGACGCCGAGGATGGGGCAACATTCCTCCCCCTGATGCCAAGGATGGGGCAACATTCCTCCCCCTGATGCCAAGGATGGGGCAACATTCCTCCCCCTGATGCCGAGGATGGGGCAACATTCCTCCCCCTGATGCCGAGGATGGGGCAACATTCCTCCCCCTGACGCCGAGGATGGGGCAGCATTCCCCCCCCCCCTGGCTTGAGGATGGGGCAACATTCCCCCCCCCCGGCCTGAGGATGGGGCAACATTCCTCCCCCCCCTGGCCTGAGGATGGGGCAACATTCCTCCCCCCCTGGCTTGAGGATGGGGCAACATTCCTCCCCCCCCTGGCGCCGAGGATGGGGCAACATTCCTCCCCCCCTGGCGCCGAGGATGGGGCAACATTCCCCCCCCCTGGCGCCGAGGATGGGGCAACATTCCCCCCCCCTGGCGCCGAGGATGGGGCAACATTCCCCCCCCCTGGCGCCGAGGATGGGGCAACATTCCCCCCCCTGGTGCCGAGGATGGGGCAACATTCCCCCCCCCCCTGGCGCCGAGGATGGGGCAACATTCCTCCCCCCCTGGCGCAGAGGATGGGGCAACATTCCCCCCCCTGGCGCCGAGGATAGGGCAACATTCCTCCCCCCCCTGGCGCCGAGGATGGGGCAACATTCCCCCCCCCGACGCCAAGGATGGGGCAACATTCCCCCCCTTCCCCCCCCGACACTAGGATGGGGCAACATTCCCCCCCCCCGACGCCAAGGATAGGGCAACACTCCCCCCCCCCTGACGCCAAGGATGGGGCAACATCCTCCCCCCCCGACGCCAAGGATGGGGCAACATTTCCCCTCCCCCCCTGACGCCAAGGATGGGGCAACATTTCCCCTCCCCCTGACGCCAAGGATGGGGCAACATTTACCCCCCCACCCCCCTGACGCCAAGGATGGGGCAACATTCCCCCCCCTGACGCTGATGATGAGGCAACATTTTTTCCATTAGCACCAAGGATGGGGCATTTTTCCTCCCAGTAAAACCAAAGTTGGGGCATTTCCTACTCTCACTGGACACTCTAAAGCTTGAAAGACCGAATACTGGCCCCTTGTTTAGAAAGTTTGATGACCTCTGAGCTAGATGATATTGGATGTCATTGTCTAATGAACATGGCGAGAAGCTTACAGTGTGCAGCAAGTATGCAGTTTTAGTACAGGAAAGGATCCTGTACAAGATGGAAGGTAAGGCTGGAGTTCCGCTTTAAAATCATTCCTAAAACGTCCAGCTTTTTCCCTAAAAAACTGCTTTTAGATTTATTTTATGCTTTGCCTCTATGTTGTTTATTTGCAGTATGACGGCTGGTTGTGCTAAAATGGCACTTAGTGCCTGGGAAGTTAGACTTCCTCCAAATGACTTCCAAATATTGGAACAGATTTGTATGCACTAGCTACATGATGTATGTGGCCTGCCTGCTGATTTAGTGTAAACTTTTGATTGAAAAAGAAATTGGTGAAATTGTATTAGCTGTTTTGCACAGAATAATGATACCTATTTTGTTCAATTTATGGTTACTGTGACTGCAGCGGGATTGCTTGTATCAGATGCCACACATATCGATAAAATGATGGTTTATGTATAGGAAGAAAAATCTTCTCCCAGCTAAGATGACTTAAAGGGATAGTTTTAATATGACTTTTGATGACTTTTAATAAACACAAAAATTAGTGAAATTCCGCTTTAAAGCAAGCTGCAGCCATAAGCCTAGTGTCCTTTTTTTTTTTTTTTTATAGCAAGTTATCGGCTGTTCAGTAAAAGTGAGCAAGGGAGCTATAAAGCCACCTGATCATTTTTACTATTGTGCGAACAGCATTAATCTGTGCCTGTTTAGCTGCATTTGAGGTCCAGGGAGACATTGGGGGTCTAATATAGCCTTTTTCAACCAGGGTGCTTCCTCAAAATGCCTAAAAATGGCCCCAAATTGTCAACAAGCCTGCAGGAGGATCAGACCTGCCTTTTTTATGTTGCCCAAAGCCACAGGATTTATTGTGCAGCATTACAACCTTGTTCACCGTGCAGGCCAGCCGCCAGCATCCGAACAACAGATGATGTCATTTGTATTATTATATAGGATTTATATAGTGCCAACAGTTTGCGCAGCGCTTAACAAAATGAAGGCAGACATTACAGTTACATTACAATTTGGTACAAGAGGAACCAGAGGGCCCTGTTCATTAGAGCTTACAATCTAAGAGGGAGGGTCAATTGATATAAAAGGTAATAACTGTGGGGGATGAGCTGATGGAGAAAGTAAAACAGTGTGTTGGTTGGAAGCAGCATAAGCTTCTTTACCACTTAAGCCCCGGACCATTTTGTTGTTAAAGGACCAGGCCCCTTTTTTGCGATTTCGGCACTGCGTTGCTTTAACTGACAATTGCGCGGTCGTGGCTTTCAAACAAAATTCACGTCCTTTTTTCCCCACAAATACAGCTTTCTTTTGGTGGTATTTGATCACCTCTGCGGGTTTTTTTTTTTTTTTTGCGCTATAAACAAAAATAGAGCGACAATTTTGAAAAAAAAAGCAATATTTTTTCCTTTTTGCTATAATAAATATCTCCAAAAAAATATCTAAAAAAAAAACATTTTTTTCCTCAGTTTAGGCCGATACGTATTCTTCTACATATTTTTGGTAAAAAAAATCGCAATAAGCGTTTATTTATTGGTTTGCGCAAAAGTTATAGCGTCTACAAAATAGGGGATAGTTTTATGGCATTTTTATTAATAATTTAGTTTTTTACTAGTAATGGCGGCGATCAGCGATTTTTATCATGACTGCGACATTATGGCAGACACTTTTGACACTATTTTGGGACCATTGTCATTTTTACAGCGATCAGAGCTATAAAAATGCACTTACTACTGTGAAAATTACACTGGCAGTTTAGGGGTTAACCTGTAGGGGTGCTAAAGGGGTTAAGTGTGACCTAATGTGTGATTCTTACTGTAGGGGGGCGTGGCTTGGCGTCTGACTTCATTCAGGGATCGCCTAAAGGGGACAGTCGGACAGATTGGAGTAGGGAGTTCCAGAGGATGGGAGAAGCTCTGGAGAAATCCTGTAGGCGAGCATGGGAGGAGGTGACAAGGGAGCTAGAGAGCAGGAGGTCTTGGGAGGACCGAAGAGAGCGGCTTGGTTGGTATTTTGGGACTAGGTAGTGATGTAGCTGGGGGCCGAGTTGTGGATGGCTTTGTAATCTATTGTTAGTACTTTGAATTTTATTAGTTGGGTGAGTGGGAGCCATTGGAGGGATTGGCAGAGAGGGGTGGAGGACACTGAATGGTTGGTAAGGTGGATGAGTCTTGCAGCGGCATTCATGATGGACTGAAGGGGGGATAGTCTATGTAAAGGTAATCCAATGAGGAGCGAGTTGCAGTAGTCGAGGCGAGAGATAACCAGGGAGTGAATTAGAAGCTTGGTGGTGTCATTAGTTAAAAAGGGGCGTATTCT
This sequence comes from Rana muscosa, assembly GCA_029206835.1. Classification (NCBI taxonomy): domain Eukaryota; kingdom Metazoa; phylum Chordata; class Amphibia; order Anura; family Ranidae; genus Rana; species Rana muscosa. The sequence continues at coordinate 1,036,251,038 of CM055117.1, forward strand.
GGAAATGTTGCGGAGGCCAAGGCGGCATGATTTGGACAGGGATTTAATGTGGGCGTGAAAGGACAGTTCGGAGTCTAAGGTTACCCCTAGTACCCTGGCATGTGGGGACGGACTGATAGATGTGCCATTGATCTTGATAGAGAAGTCAGGGGAAGGGGCACGTGGGGGAGGAAATATTAAGAGCTTGGTTTTAGATAGATTCAGTTTGAGGAAGTGGTGAGACATCCAGGCTGATATGTCTGTTAGTAAATCCGTGATGTGTGAGGAGATCGATGGGGTGAGCTGAGGGGTAGAGAGATAGATTTGGGTGCCATCGGCATATAAATGGTAGTGGAAGCAGTGGGAGGCTATCGGCTGACCCAGGCAGGAGGTGTAGATCGAGAATAGTACAGGTCCAAGGACAGAACCTTGGGGGACCCCAACGGTAAGAGGTGTTGGAGAGGAGGAAGTGGAGTTGTAAGTGACACTGAAGGTGCGATGAGATGGGTAAGATTCGAACCAACGGAGAGTGCAGCCATGGAGACCAAGCAAATTTAGTTTTTTGAGGAGGAGGGGGTGGTCAACTGTATCAAAGGCAGTGGAAAGGTCCAAGAGTTAAGCCTCGTACACACGAATGAGTTTCTCGGCAAAAACCAGCAAGAAACTTGCTGGCAGAGATGTCTTGCCGAGAAATTTGTTCGTGTGTATGGTTTCTCGTCAAGAAAAGCGACAAGAATCTCGACGAGAAAATAGAGAACCTGCTCTCTATTTTCTCGTCGAGATTCTCGTCAGCCTGTTTCTCGACGAGAAAATTGTGTGTGTACACTTACCTTTTCGCCGGGAAGCCTGCGCATGCTCGAACTGACTTCGACGCATGCGCGGTAGCTTCCTAGGCATAGGTAGGGTGAACCAAGATGGCGGCGACGGCATCGAATGTGACGAGCGCATGCTCGTCGTATTCGATGATGTCACCGCGTTCGCTCCATTCAAAGAACCGCGGGTTCTTTGAATCGAGCGTGTGTACACTCGGCCGGGACAAGTTTCTTGTCCAAGAATCTCGTCGAAAAAAACGACATGTTTTTTTCGACGAGAATCTCGGCCGTGTGTACGAGGCTTATGAGTACGGAATAATGTCATATTTTGATAAGGAGCACATCGGGTGCCTCTCTTGTCCCTCTCCATCAACACTGGGGTCACATTAGCTGAATCGGGAAGAGAAGAAACATTGGAATACTAGTCAGCACCAGTGTGCAAAGGTATATGGCTTTGTAAGAATAAATAAACTCTAACATTGGATGTCCTACGTTGTGTGGATGCTGCTGCATCATGTAAAAATTAGTTTTTTACATTTTTGAATGGGGTGCCTCAGGATTGTGAGTACTTTTAAAGGGTGCCTTGGCTGAAAAAAGATTAAGAAACGCTGGTCTTAAGCCTCGTACACACGATCGGTTTGACTGATGAAAACAGTCCGATGGATGGTTTTCATCAGACCAACCGATCGTGTATGGTACCCATCGGTCTTTTTTCCATCGGTTGTAAAAAATAGAACTTGTTTTAAAATTTTCCGATGGATAAAAAACCAATGGGAATTTCCGATCATCTATGGGCAAGTCCATCGGTTAAAAAACCCACGCATGCTCAGAATCAAGTCGACGCATGCTCAGAAGCATTAAACTTCATTTTTCTCGGCTCATCGGAGTGTTTTACGTCACCGCGTTTGGTACGGTCGGTTTTTTGACTGATGGAAAACAGTTTCATCGGATTTCCGATGGACAAATCCATCGGACGAAAATCCATAGGTTATCCGATCGTGTGTACGGGGCTTAATAGACATGACCTGCCACCTGCCCAATGCTATCACATACGGGGCTTGTTAGTCCCCTTGTGAGAGCAATAAAGTTAAATGAGATTATATATATATATATATATATATATATATATATATATATATATATACGTTCACTGGCCACTTTATAAGGTACCCTGTTCAATTGCTTGGTAACACAAATTGCTAATCAGCCAATCGCATAGCAGCAGCTCAATGCATTTAGGCATCTAGACGTGGCGAAGACGACTTGCTGAAGTTCAAGTCGAGCATCAGAATGGGGAACAAAGGGGATTTAAATGACTTTGAACGTGGCATGGTTGTTGGTGCCAGACGGGCTGGTCTGATCATTTCAAAAACTGCTGATCTACTGGGTTTTTTACACACAACTATCTCTAGGGTTTACAGAGAATGGTCCGAAAAAGAGCAAATATCCAGTGAGCGGCAGTTGTGTGGGGGAAAATGCCTTGTTGATGTCAGAGGTCAGAGGAGAATCGGGCAGACTGGTTTCAAGATTATAGAAAGGCAACAGAAACGCAGATAACCACTTGTTACAGCCAAAGAATGCAGAATACCATCTCTGAACGCACAACACATTGAACCTTGAAGCAGATGGGCTACAGCAGCAGAGGACCACACTGAGTGCCACTCCTGTCAGCTAAGAACATTAAACGGACACCAAAATTGGACAATAGAAAAACGTTGCCTGGTCTAATGAGTCTTGATTTCAGATGCGACATTCAGATGGTAGGGTCAGAATTTGGTGTAAACAAATCAAAGCATGGATCCATCCTGCCTTGTATCACCGGTTAAGCCTGGTGGTGGTGTAATGGTGTGGGGGATATTTTCTTGGCACACTTTGGCCCCCTTAGTACCAATTGAGCATTGTTTAAACACCACGGCCTACCTGAGTATTGCTGCTGACCATGTCCATCCCTTTATGACTACAGTGTCCCCATCTTCTGATGGCTCCTTCCGGCAGGATAATGCACCATGTCACAAAGCTCCAATCATCTCACCACTGGTTTCTTGAACATGATAATGAGGTCACTGTACTCCAATGGCCTCCACACTCACCAGATCTCAATCCAATAGAGCACCTTTGGGATGTGGTGGAATGGGTGATTTGCATTATGGATGTGCAGCCAACAAATCTGCAGCAATTGTGTGATGCTATCATGTCAATATGGACCAAAATCTCTGAGGAATGTTTCCAACACCTTGTTGAATCTATGCCACAAAAAATGTAGGCAGTTCTGAAGGCAAAAGGGGTCCAACCCGGTACTAGCAAGGTGTACCTAATAAAGGGTCCGGTGAGTGTATATTATACATAAAAGATGGTATAATAATCTTTCACTGCACTGCTGATTAAAAAACAAAATGAAATGCATGTTGTGAGTTCCACATCACCTCTACACATTTCCCGATTAAGCCAAGACTGTGTTGTAAATATTAGATTTTTTTTAGAAGCTGTTTGGCAGTCAGTGCCCGTCCTGCCCGTCTATAGCCTGCTGCCCATTCTGCTCTCTCTCACATACCTCCGTCTCCTCCACAGGAACATAGTTGATTTTGCCCTGGTGGCCACCCAGCTGGGGTTTTGCAGTGTTTACTTCGTCTTCCTAGCAGAAAACGTGAAACAAGTAAGTATAGAAGCTGCCGCTGTGCTAATTAACTTTTCAAATTTGTTCATTTAATTACTAGCTTTAAAAACCTTCCCAGATCAAAGAGAGTCTCTATTCCAGATTCTGCGTGCACAGAAAATAAAATGATTTTATTAATAAGTGTTCACACTGTAATTTACAAACATTACCGCTTGCTTTTCAACTTTTATGCCCGTTCAGCCTGGAGAAATCTAGTGTCAGAGGAGTCACATCATTTGAATGTTAATTAATAGAGGCCAATTCTGCTCAACACTTAAATATTCAGCATTTAATGGAATCTGGTGTTTTACCTTCTTAGTTCAGCCGGAATTAATATTTTGCTTTTTAGTTACATAGCTGCTTATGTTAAAATGAATAAATTCCTAAAATACATCTAAACCCCAAGAACAAAAATGTCATTCTGTATATTGCAGCTTACCAGTATTTAGATTTGGAAGTTGCATTCATTTTCTTCTCGTTCAATGTTTCTTATTAAAATTTTGCAGAAAATAAGGAGGTTGCATTTTTGGGGGTTTGTAAAAAGTACAAGTGGGCAACTTACTTGATATGGGAGGCCTCAAGTTCGGCCCTCAACATCACTTAAGGGCCGCACATAAAATTCAATAAATACTCAGTGTCAGATTGCAGACACACAACAATAGTCAGAGATGGCCAGAGACGGCAGACATGATACAAGAGATGGTCAGAGACTGCAGACAAGATATGGTCAGAAACTGCAGACATGATACAAGAGATGGTAAGAGACTGCAGACATGATACAAGAGATGGTAAGAGACTGCAGACATTATATAATAGATGGTAAGAGACTGCAGACATGATACAAGAGATGGTAAGAGACTGCAGACATGATACAAGAGATGGTAAGAGACGGCAGACATTATATAATAGATGGTAAGAGACTGCAGACATGATACAAGAGATGGTCAGAGACTGCAGACATGATATAAGAGATATATGGTGGGAAAAAACTGCGCTAGAACCCAAAATGTCCAAAAAAGCTGCCAGCACTCATACAAAGTATAACAAAGGATAGGATAAATAGTGCAGCGCTAAACCAACAATAGTGATTGAGAATTACCACTAGGTCATAAATGGCAATAAACAAACAATTGTGACATGTGAAAGAACCAATATATAAAAAAGAAACTCAAACATGTGAAAATTAGAATTCAAGTGAATACAAATAAGTGCATGAAAAAACTATATATGTGGTAAGGAGTCCATGTACTGTGAACACAGTGTGATGATCTTTCCCACGGATGACCCGGGTTGTAAGGATAACAGGTTGACTGTTGTGGAAATCAAATACTGAGAACGATAAATAGATGGGGTACTCTTACCGCAACAGGTGGGCTCATCTATCATATGACAGTGAGTCAAGCAGGCTTGGGGTCTCAACGACCTATGGCGATGAAACTGGATCTCTGTAGATGCTGCGGAGGTCCGGATCAATCCTGAGGAGGGTGGTCCGATAAGCTGGGATGATGAGTCCACACTCCACTCGTATACAGGTTCCAGATGGGACGTCAAAGCAAAGGAAGGACAAAGAAAGAAAAGGGCTCCCAATGGTGCAGGTCAGTTTAAAACCAATCAAGGTTTATTATAGTAAAATGTCATACTGGTAAATGACAATCGTCAGAAGAATAAAAAAGTGATCACAAAAATGAATATAAAAGCAATGTGGGGTGCAGTAATGCAGGCTCGACGCGTTTTGACAAAAAAAAAGTCATCAACAGGGGCAACTGTTGCACTATTTATCCTATCCTATGATATAAGAGATGGTCAGAGACTGCAGACATGATACAGGAGATGGTCGGAGACTGCAGACATGATACAGGAGATGGTCAGAGACTGCAGACATGATACAAGAGATGGTCAGAGACTGCAGACATGATACAGGAGATGGTCCGAGACTGCAGACATGATACAGGAGATGGTCCGAGACTGCAGATATGATGCAAGAGATGGTCAGAGACTGCAGACATGATGCAAGGGATGGTCAGAGACTGCAGATATGATGCAAGAGATGGTCAGAGAATGCTGACATGATACAAGAGATGGTCAGAGACTGCAGATATGATGCAAGAGATGGTCAGAGAATGCAGACATGATACAAGAGATGGTCAGAGACTGCAGATATGATACAAGAGATGGTCAGAGAATGTAGACATAAAACAAGAGATGGTCAGAGACTGTGGACCTAATCAGAGAGATGGTCCAAGACAGCAGACATGATAAAAGAGATGGTCAGAGACAGCAGACATGGTTGAACTGGATGGACTTTTGTCTTTTTTCAACCTGATTAACTATGTAATCAGGTTGGTCCAGGACTGCAGATGGTCCAAGACTGCAGAAATGCTGTCAGACTTTGAATAGGCTTTAGGAATTATTGGAGACTGGAGACATGTTACATGAGTCTGCTATAAATCACTGCTATAACAGGGCAATGGGAATACACAGATTAGCAGATTAGTGTTTTCCGAGGGCTTGGGGACTGCATAAAAAGTGTAGACAATACAGTCATGCAAGCTATAGATCAGGGCAACCACTTCAGCCCCGGACCATTTGGCTGGCCAAAGACCAGGCCACGTTTTGCGATTCGGCACTGCGTCGCTTTAACTGACAATTGCGCGGTCGTGCGACGTGGCTCCCAAACAAAATTGACGTCCTTTTTTTCCCACAAATAGAGCTTTCTTTTGTTGGTATTTGATCACCTTTGCGGTTTTTATTTTTTGCGCTATAAACAAAAATAGAGCAACAATTTTGAAGAAAAAAGCAATATTTTTTACTTTTTGCTATAATAAATATCCCCCAAAAATATATATAAAAAAAAACATTTTTTTTCCTCAGTTTAGGCCGATACGTATTCTTCTACATATTTTTGGTAAAAAAAATTGCAATAAGCGTTTATTGATTGGTTTGCGCAAAAGTTATAGCGTCTACAAAATAGGGGATAGTTTTATGGCATTTTTATTAATATTTTTTTTTTTTACTAGTAATGGCAGTGATCAGCGATTTTTATCATATTGGACACTTTTGACAAGTTTTTGGGACCATTGGCATTTTTACAGCGATCAGTGCTATAAAAATGCACTGATTACTGTAAAAATTTCACTGTCAGGGAAGGGGTTAACACTAGGGGGCGATCAAGAGGTTAATTATGTTCCCTAAAGTGTGTTCTAACTGAAGGGGGGATGGGACTGACTAGGGGAAATGACAGATAGCTGTTCATACTTTGTATGAACATCCGATCAGTCATTTCTCCCCCTGACAGAACCGGGAGCTGTATGTTTACACACACAGCTCCCGGTTCTCGCTCTGTCACGAGCGATCGCGGGGCGGGTGCCCGGCGGTCATCGCGCTCGCATCGGCACGGGGCACGCGCGTGCCCCTAGTGGCCACTGAGCAAAATGACGTTATATTACGTGATTTCGCGCAGCTGAGCCAACCTGCCGACGTAAAACTGCGGTGGGCGGTCTGGAACCGGTTAAAGAGGTGGAGATCTACCTGAACAATTTGGGAGAAGTCAAAGATCACCAGGCACAGTGCCGCCTCCTCACACCTGATTTAAACCTCTAATTGCTGTACTACCATGTCACCATCACATGCATTGCATGGCAATCGTGGGTTTAAATCAAGTGGTGAGGCTACATATCACCTGTTAAACACACTCAGATCACTTTTCAGAGGAGCAGTGCTTGCTGCACTTGTGAATGAGCCCTTAGTTGCATTCCACAGTGGCACCCTTAGGGTTCATTCACATATAAAGTTGGGGGTGGTAAAACCCTGCAGTTGAGATGCAGTTTTACTGCCTCCCTATCCCTATCCCCCTTTAGCTGTTGAGGCAGCAGCCAAAAGGTGTACACATGCCACAGCAGGAATTAAACTCCCTGCCGCTTTTGGTGGATGCTACCACCTGCCAATCGTGACCCATTCAAGGAAATGGGGCCACTCTGCAAGTGCCCCACAACTGCATGCTTCTACGGGTTCCAAAGAGTTAAAGCAGGTGGCGAGAAAGCAACACAACACTGCCTGCTTTAAAGCAGGGTTCCACCCGCAATTTTTTTTTTTTTAAAGTCAGCAGCTACAAACAATGTAGCTGCTGACTTTTAATAAGGACACTTACCTGTCCTAGGCGCCCGCGATATTGATCCCCCGAGGCCGACCCCTCGATCCTGGCAGGTCCCGGCGCCGCTATCCTCACTAAGGGAAACAGGCAGTGGAGCCTTGCGGCTTCACTGTCCATTTCCTACTGCGCATGCGCGATTCTCGCGGCGCTTTGTGAATGGGCGGCTGCTCTCTGGGATACACACAGTTCCCAGAAGGCAGCGCGCCCCATTCACTAGAAGACAACGCGGGGAGGATGCGGAAGAAGACCTGCCGCGGCGGGTGAAGAGGCAGATTAGGAACATCCGCATAGCAACCGGCATAACTGTTAAGTAAAAAATTTCTTTTTTTTTTCAATTATTTTTTTTCTATTGTTTTTGCTGAATTTTGGTATATTTGTTTTTTTTTTAGGGTGGAACTCCACTTTAACCCTTGTTTTCTGTACTGCGTAAGGTTGCAGGGCACTTGCAGAGCGGCCTTATTCACATGAATGAGTCATGCTTGGCAGGTGCTACACCCACCATCCATGACAAGGGCGTATAACTCCTGCTGCGACATGTGTACACCCCTGGCCACTGCAGCTAAGGGGGGTGCGGTTGGGGCAGAGGTGTTAAAAACCCGTCTCAGCTATGGGAGTTTTACCAGCACCCAAACTGCAAATGTAAATTAACCCTTAATGTTCTGTTTAATTTTTAATTTTATTTTTATACAATTTCTTTTTGTACACTTTTTTTTCTTTCTTTTTTATTTTTTTTAACAACATTGCTTGTGATAGCATTGGCCTGTGACAGGTCCTCTGATCTGGGATCTGTTAGACCCCTGATCTCTCCTCTAGCCTCCCATGCAGACGATCAGACACAGATCGGTCTGATCGGCTGCTTTCTTGGCTGCTAGCAGCCAGGTAAACAAAAAGGTGGAACTGGACGTGACACGTGCACTGCCGATTTTTTTTCTTTTTTTTTTCGTTTCATTCGTTTTATTTTATTTTTTTGGGGGTTTTTCAGGTCGTTCGTTATGATCGCAATTCGTAAACTCAAAATCTCGTAAGTTCGAAAATCCAAAAATAAGAAAAAAAAATCTGAGAATTCGAGAGAACGAAAATCCGAAAATTCAAAATAACTAACTAAGTAATAATAACTAACTATTAAATTATAGGTATTGGAATTTCCTTTCAAATTTGGCTGAACGTGAGTGTAATGAATACGAATTTATCCGAAGTTACAAATTATCCGAAATAACGAATGCCGCATCAAAACAAATGGAATGGAGCGAATTAGTAATAAATAATAATAAAACGTTTTTATTATTATTATTAATTCATTACGTTCGTTTAGATACGGCATTCGTTATTTCGGATAATTCGTAACTTCGGATGAATTCGTATTCGTTACGTTCACGTTCAGCCAAATTTGAAAGGAAATTCCAATACCTATAATTTAATAGTTACTTCAGATTTTCGAATTTACGAATATTCGGAAAAGTTTAGTTAAACGGGTTTTCGTTAATTCGGATGTTTCCGAATTAACGAATTTGTCGAAATTCGTTAAACGAACTCGGAATGAAACTAATTGCACATTCCTACTAAATACTTGTCGTTCCGGGGTTACAGAGAGAGAGAGGGGAACGACGTTTGTTCCTCTCTCTGTTCAGGGCAGCCATCGCCGCCGGCTTCAGCACTTCTGGGCACTGCGATGGGACGGTAGAGCCTGATAAAGGTGGAGGCGGACACAGAATTGAAGTAAAACTACTGAATCCCGAGGACGTCCTACGGCCGCAAGTAGTTAAGGTTGTCCCATAAATGGAGAGTTTCCAGTGATGGGGTTAAATGGGGAGTTCCTGTTGTAAGGCTCGTGCCATAGAAGATTATGTAGAGGGTCACAATCAACAACTGCATTTATTTTTTTCACTTCCGGTTCTGCCCCTTTGTTTACCTGGCTGCTGGCAGCCAATCGGACCGATCTGTGTCTGAACGGCTGCATGGGAGGCTAGAGGAGAGATTTGAGGTCTAACAGACCCCAGATCTCTCCATAAAGAGGACCTATCAAGGCCCATGTTATCACAAGCAATGTTGTTAAAAAAAAAAAAGGTGTACCCATTTTTTTTGTATAAAATGAATAATACCGTATATACTCAAGTATAAGCCGACCCGAATATAAGCCAAGGCACCTAATTTTACCACAAAAAAATGGGAAAACTTATTGACTGAGTATAAGCCTAGGGTGTCCTTCTGCATGCCTCACTGTGCCCATGTCCATGCCTCACTGTGTCCATGCCTCACTGTGTCCATGCCTCACTGTGTCCATGCCTCACTGTGCCCATGCCTCACTGTCCCTGTGCCCATGCCTCACTGTGCCCAATCTCCCTACCTGATCTCCGGCGCTGTGTGACTAGACTGACGTTTAACATAGGAGTCTATGGAATGGGTGCCCAGTTTGAAAAATCGTTGCTCCCCGGCCGTAGGTCCCCCAGACAGCAAACTTTGTACACTTGTAGAGGAAGAGTGGGGCTACATGTGTTCCAAGATTGGGGTCCAGGGGACCTACGGCTGGCCATAAACAGGTGCACAAATATGAAGATGGACACAGACTCGGGTATAAGCCGAGGGGGGCATTTTCAGCACAAAAAAATGTGCTGAAAAGCTTGGCTTATACTCGAGTATATACAGTAATAATAATAACAAGGCTACAGAAATCAATGACTGTTAGAGCTCATAAATCTATGAACAAAATTAATGATCATACACATATATATGTGTGTGTGTGTGTATGTGTATATATATAAAATCTCTCTATCTCTTTACCTGCTTTTTCTTTTGCTTGGCTCCTCCGCAGGAAAGAATGAGGCACACTGCACTAGCAGCCTATACCCTCCTGGATGGGGAGGTTGAGCGGTGTTAGTTTCTCGGGCTTGTCTGCGGCTGGTGTTAGAATCCTCCCGAGCTGATCTCACCTCTGCATTTAGCCAGAGGCAAGTCCTTAATTCTCCCTAGTAAAGTAACTGTCCACACCAACTGAGAATCCAACCTTTGTATTTATTTCACCACGGATAACAAATAGTCTCTATGAGAGCAGACAGGTTGATACGAGACACGGGTCAGATAAGGTGGGAGGAGGTCCAGGCACAAACTCAATTCAGGTTTCTCTTACTGTTCTGCTTTCATGAACAGGCTTGGGCGCAAGGTCTCTGCCACAGACCGGGTGAATATGAAAGTCACTGCCACTGACTTGTTGAAGTTGGTCACTGTCACTGACCTGGTGAATAGGGCCTTGCCCTATTTGGTCACTGCCACTGACCTGGTGTGCGTAGAGTCACTGCCACTATGACCTACAGAACATGCACTGCCTTCTTCAAGAAACTTGGCCCTTGTTAAGGTGAAGAACCCCCCTCCGGAGAGTTACCAGAGACCCCCACTGTCACCACGACTCTGCGCTGGGTCTTCAGAAGGGGTCACCTCCCTGGCCTCCTTGATCCTGGATACGGGTCCCCTTGCAAGGCGGCACCCTGGGAGCCCTCGATCCTGGGCGGAACCCAGCCAAAGCCGCTGGGCCCCGGGCCTCCAAACTAGTACCTCACCCCAGGCTGGAGGTGTCTGGGGTGGAACAGGAACTCGGCCTTTGGGCCTAGGGCACCCGGAGACGACACACGAACCACCCAGGCTGAAGGTGCCTGGGCGCAACCGCCTCTGGAAGATGGCCGCGCCTTTTTATACCCTCTCCCGACAGGCACAGCAGGTTCCCCGCCCCCACTACTGCCGAGAGAAGACAAAAAATACACAGCCCTGTATCAGTGGTTCAACCCTGGCCTACGGCAACAGCGCCACCTGTAGGGCACAGGGAACAGCACACCAATACCATCCCCCAGGGACAGAAATGGTCCAAGAAACCTGACAATTAGTGTATTTGAGCCATATTACCACTCAGATACTCCCCCTAAATATAGCACCCGCTACATTATTTATATATATATGTATATATATATATATATATATATATATATATATATATATATATATATATATAGTCATAACGTCCGTGAAAAGAGTCCACATCGTGCAAAAAAATTAAAAGTTGTGATCATATATGATGAATCTGGATTTAATAGGAAAGTTATAGTCCTTTTAAGACATGAATAGATGTGAAAGACAGCCACCACCGATTGCAGGAAGGCTTACCGGAACAAATGGACCCAAATGGGCATATGCCCAATGAGTCGCCAAAGCTTGTGGTGTAAACACCAGAGGATGGATCATCCGCACGTATGGTTTAAACCAAGATGGGAGATGCTTCCATATACTGAAAAGGGCTCTGACCGGGCTCCGTTTAGAAAAATCACCGGTGTCCACAAGTCTCGGTGGGATGTGTCTTTTAACCTTGTAACATGCAGTATAACCAAGAAGGAAACAGAAAACTCCACATAGTGTAAACCCGTAGGTATACTAAGTCTAAAGTGGATGTAAACACAATTCATGAAATTGGAGCTGGGCACATATATTTGCAGTGTTTTGTTCTCTCTTTTCAAAGAGTCCTGTAGCTCTCTCCTGAACCGTTCCTCTGTTATAAGCCAGATAATTCCTGACAAATTCTCGGACACATCAGATAAAAGCAACCTGAAATTTCTGTCAGGGGAGGTTGCTATAAATAGATTAGCAGGGAGCTGGCCCTGTTACAAAACACCTCCTGAGAGTCTCTGCCTATGATGAGAGGGGGTGTGTGCCTTTCCTCTAATCAGCAATGTTAGCTGTATGCCCAGACATCACACTCTGTGTTAAACAGGAAGAGAAAATCTCCTAACACCATCTGAACTTTCTAAACAGTATATAAATGTGAAGACAGCAGATATACATGTAATGTAGGGAGATTTGGTTCATTCCTGTGTATCATCTGAGGCTCTTCACTTCACTGCGTGTATGGAGGGTTTACATCCACTTTAATGTAAAAGACTTGTGAACACTCACATTTGGGAAGAGTAAAACAAGCGCTAGTAATCATGAATAAAAGCAACGCAATGACATCAGCAGAGCTCGCTCGATAAGGAGACATTATCTTGGGTGATGTCTCCTTAGACGAAACGCGTTGGAACCAGCTCTGCTGATGTCATTGCGTTGCTTTTATTCATGATTACAAGCTTTGGCGACTCATTGGGCATATGCCCATTTGGGTCCAGTAAGCCTGCCTGCAATCGGTGGTGGCTGTCTTCCACATCTATTCACGTCCTAAAGGACTATAACTTTACTATTAGATCCAGTTCTATCATATATGATCACAACTTTTCAGTTTTGTGCACTATATGGATCATTAATTGTGTTCTTAGATTTATGAGCACTAACAGTCATTGATTTCTGTAGCCTTGCAAAAAAAAATTTCACTAGCGCTGCATAATTGTTATAATCACTAGTTTTGCATTTTTGTCTATTGCTGTGCTGGCTGCTGTCTTTTTGGGTGTCTGTGTGGTATATTTCTTACAAAATAAAAATGAAATAAAAATTAAAATGCCCCACCGTGCTTTCACGCAACTGCGAACGGATACGTTACTCCCGCACGCATATATAAATGTTTTTTTTCTCCTTTTATTTTGAATCGGTGATCCAGCCATTAAAGAGCGAAGTGTGGCTTTAAAAAAGCTGCAGCTGTCCCCTGCCGCCTCCAAGTCTGAGAACTGAGTCTTCAGCCTGCTGGTGGCTCTTTGCTCTGCCTCCAGCGCTCACTGGAGTGCCGGGCTGTGAAGGCGGGCGGGAGCTACCGGCTTGGGCTGAGCCAGCTGCCAGTCCAGGCATCTGGGTGGGGTCCTGACTGTTTCGTTGGGATCTTTGCTGAGCCTGGACTGGCTGAGTGACGTCAGCCGACAGCAGGCTTTAGTCCGCTGTCAGCTGAAAACTGGCAGAACAAACTTTACTCCTGTGATCCATAGGAGAAGTATAACCCAAAAAGTTTTCGCTATAACGGTGAAATCTCGGATTAAGAGCATAATCCTTTCCAGGAGAATGCTCGTAATCCAAAGTACTCACATATCAAAGCGAGTTTCCCCATTGATGTCAATGGAAACGAAAATTATTTGTTCCGCATTGACTTCAATGGCATGCATTACCGCATTCGGCCAGAGGTGTGTGTGTGGGGGGGGGGGGGGGTGCCGGAGAGCCTCGGAAACGGCTGGAAAGGCCCGAGGACACCTTGGCAAACCTCGGAAAGGCTCAGAAACTGAGTATTTCCGAACGGCTGTGATCTGCGCCGTTCGGCTCCGGCGCCCCTTCCCACCTCAGGCCAAATGCGGTACTGCACACCGCTTTGGCCTGAATCCTGCTTGTTTTGCGAGACGACACTTGCAAATCGAGTTAGGATTTTTTCAAATACAGTGCTCGTATTGCGAAACGCTCGTTAACCGCGTTACTCGCAATCCGACGTTCCACTGTACTTCTTTTTTTTTTTAACGTTCACAGTCCTGGGGAGACCATGCACATGCATTGTAGCGCATTGAGAGTTATTACACATTTGAAGCACATGTAAATACATTTTATCAACCCAACATTTGATAATTCTGCCTGATTTGTATTCCCGACAGCTCAGTGTTGGTAGTTAAATGCAGTGCACTCTCCTGCTGTATGCAATTTATATGTGAACAACATGAACACTTATTATTCCAACATTTGTATGTTCCTTCCACATTTATCAATGTGTAAAGAAGCAAATGTACTAAGATATTTTATAAATATGCAAGATTGTATTGTTCTTTATGAGAGTGCAGAATACTGGAAGCATACACCTTGGTATAGGGTGGTGATGGGGGGGATGTGTTCTCTTGACTATATGAGTGCAAAGTGTCCACAGTTGTAACATTAAGAACTAGATTTCCATCAGATCTGAATTATGAACGGGTATTTCACATTTCTATGAATAAATTCTTAAGTATTTTATTCTCCCTTACATAGTCATGCATATTTTTATAGGCATTTTTTTTCTGACCCACGTAACTGTTTTGAGTACATCTCTCTATCTCTTTCAATATCTCTTGAGAGATACAGATTTCTCTTGATATTGACATATGTGTGTGTTTTTATCTTTATGTGTACGTAACTTTCGACCTGGGTTAACCAATTGTGGATACTGACCATCTCACGCACATCCAAAAAATATGTAATAGAAGTACACAGAGCATATGACAGTCAGGAATTGCTATGTAAATACGGGAGCTACAATATATTACCAAAAGTATTGGGACACCTGCCTTTACACGCACATGAACTTTAATGGCATCCCAGTCTTAGTCCGTAGGGTTCAATATTGAGTTGGCCCACCCTTTGCAGCTATAACAGCTTCAACTCATCTGGGAAGGCTGTCCACAAGGTTTAGGAGTGTGCCTATGGGAATGTTTGACCATTCTTCCAGAAGCGCATTTGTGAGGTCAGGCACTGATGTTGGACGAGAAGGCCTGCCTCTCAGTCTCCAGTCTAATTCATCAATTGAGGTCAGGACTCTGTGCAGGTCAGTTAAGTTCCTCCACCACAAACCCGCTTATCCATGTCTTTATGGACCCTGCTTTGTGCACTGGTCCAAATCATTTGGTGAGGGGTGATTATGGTGTGGGGTTGATTTTCAGGGGTTTGTCTTGGCCTCTTAGTTCCAGTGAAGGCTCTTAAGGTGTCAGCATACCAAGACATTTTGGACAATTTCATGCTCCCAACTTTGTGGAATCAGTTTGGGGATGGCCCCTTCCTGTTCCAACATGACTGCGCACCAGTGCACAAACAAGGTCTATAAAGACATGGATGAGTGAGTCTGGGGTGAAGGAACCTGACTGGCCTGCACAGAGTCCTGACCTCAACCCAATAGAACACCTTTGGGATGAATTAGAGCGGAGACTGCGAATCAAGCCTTCTCATCCACATCACTGCCTGACCTCACAAATGTGCTTCTGGAAGAATAGCCAAACATTCCCATGGACACACTCCTAAACCTTGTGGACAGTCTTCCAAGAAGAGTTGAAGCTGTTATAACTGCAAAGGGTGGGTCAACTCAATATTGAACCCTACAGACTAAGACTGGGATGCCATTAAAGTTCATGAGCATGTAAATCAGACATGCCAATACTTTTGACAATAAAGTGTACTGTATATAATATCTGCTGTTGTCAAAAAACAGATTATCTGCAACAGTGTTTATAAACGTTTACGGACATTGTATACTAAAAGTGTCAGTTAGTGTCTGCCACAATATCGCAGTCCAGCTATAAGTCGCTGATCACCGCCATTAGTAGTAGGAAAAAAAAAAAATTCCATCAATATATCCCATAGTTTGTAGATGCGATAAATTTTGCACAAACCAATCAATATACTCTTAAGCCTAATACACACGATCGGATTTCCATCGGACAAAGCGTAGGACTTTTGTCCGAAGGGCGTTGGCCAGGAACTTGTATTGCATACAAATGGCAAAGAATTGTCGGCCAACAAACACAAAACTATGTGTTTTTTCAGCTCTTTAGCGCCACCCTTTGGGCAACTTCTGCAAATGTTGTGTTATGGTGAGCATTGCTTCTGAGCATGCGTGTTTGTACTTTGGAGTTTTGTCCAACGGACTTGTGTATACACGATCGGATAATCCGACAACACACATTTGTTGGCAGACAATTTTAAAGCATGCTATCCAACATTTGTCCCTAAAAAATCTGACAACAATTGTCCGATGGAGCATACAAACGGTCGGATTTCTTTATCGTACAACACGGAACACAGAGCCTCTATTCATTACATAGTGGGTTGTATAGCTCACCAGAGGTGATTGAACACTGGCACAACCAATGAAGACAAGTTCCCCTCTATATAACCCCTCCCCTAAGGGAAGTACCTCAGTTTTTTCGCCAGTGTCTAAGGTGTTGGACGCGATTAAGATGTGCTAGAGGAAGCTCTACCAAAGAGGCCCTTGGGGGCAAAAGAGCTACACTTTGGAACCATCCAAGACGCCTAGTTAACCACTTAAGCCCCGGACCATTTCGGACCATTAGGACCAAGCCTGTTTTTGGGATTCGGCACTGCGCTGCTTTAACTGTAAATTGTGCGGACATGCAATGTTGTACCCAAATGAAATTTGCGTCCTTTTCTTCCCACAAATAGAGCTTTCTTTTAATGGTATTTGATTGCCTCTGCGATTTTTATTTTTTGCGATATAAATGGAAAAAGAACGAAAATTTTGAAAAAAAAAGATATTTTCTACTTTTTGTTATAAGAAAAATCGAATAAACTCAATTTTAGTCATACATTTAGGCCAAAATGTATTCAGCCACATGTCTTTAGTAAAAAAAATGTCAATAAGCGTATATTTATTGGTTTGCGCAAAAGTTATAGCGTTTACAAACTAGGGTACATTTTCTGAAATTTACACAGCTTTAAATTTATGACTGCCTATCTCATTTCTTGAGGTGCTAAAATGGCAGGGCAGTACAAAACCCCCCCAAATGACCCCATTTTGGAAAGTAGACACCCCAAGGAAATTGCTGAGAGGCATGTTGAGCCCATTGAATATTTTTTTTTTTTGTCCCAAGTGATTGAATAATGACAAAAAAAAAAAAAAAATTACAAAAAATTGTCACTAAATGATATATTGCTCACACATGCCATGGTTATATGTGGAATTGCACCCCAAAATACATTCTGCTGCTTCTCCTGAGTACGGGGATACCACATGTGTGGGACTTTTTAGGAGCCTAGCCACGTACGGGACCCCGGAAACCAAGCACCGCCTTCAGGATTTCTAAGGGCGCAAATTTTTGATTTCACTCCTCACTACCTATCACAGTTTCGAAGGCCATAAAATGCCAAAATAGCACAAAACCCCCCCAAATGACCCCATTTTGGAAAGTAGACACCCCAAGCTATTTACTGAGAGGCATGTTCAGTCCATGGAATATTTTATATTTTGCCACAAGTTGCGGGAATATGACAAACTTTTTTTTTTTTGCACAAAGTTGTCACTAAATGATATATTGCTCACACATGCCATGGGCATATGTGAAATTACACCCCAAAATACATTCTGCTGCTTCTCCTGAGTACGGGGATACCACATGTGTGGGACTTTTTGGGAGCCTAGCCGCGTACGGGACCCCAAAAACCAAGCACCGCCTTCAAGGTTTCTAAGGGCATACATTTTTGATTTCACTCCTCACTACCTATCACAGTTTTGAAGGCCATAAAATGCCAAGATGGCACAAAACCCCCCCAAATGACCCCATTTTGGAAAGTAGACACCCCAAGCTATTTGCTGAGAGGCATGTTGACCCCATTGAATATTTTTTTTTTGTCCCAAATGATTGAATAATGACAAAAAGAAAAAAAAATGTACAAAAAGTTGTCACTAAATTATATATTGCTCACACATGCCATGGTTATATGTGGAATTGCACCCCAAAATACATTCTGCTGCTTTTCCTGAGTACGGAAATACCACATGTGTGGGACTTTTTGGGAGCCTAGCCGCGTACAGGGCCCCAAAAACCAAGCACTGCGAACGCTGCAGTTATGTGTGTTGTGTTTGGTAAGTGACAGTGATCGATCGATACTGCACTTGGGTGGGCTGGGCTGGGCTGGGCTGGGCGGAGGGGCTAAACGCAGGTGCTAGCAGGTATCTGGGCTGATCCCGCTAACACTGCGTTTTTGGGAACCCTAAACCGCTGGGGATGCTAGTATAGATCTGATCAGATACTATACCACTAAGGGGGGTGTATGCTTTGCGCGTGGGTGTTAGCGTTACTGTCACTAACCTAACACTGCCTGGGGCGACGCAGACCCTCTCTGGCGCTAAAACCTAATTGATCTCACCCGCCGGGCGATCAGGGGGGTTAAACCTTTATTGGGTTATATACGGCGGGTGCCCTGATGCTATAAAAAGCAAACTAATCAACCAGCGTCACCCGTAACCTTTATATGGTGATCACTGGTGAAAGGGTTAACTAGGGGCAATCAGGGGGTTAAAACCTTTATTAGGTTAAATATGGGGGTACCTGACACTATATAAAAACCTGACGGGTAACCTAAATAACTAAATAACTTACTGGCTAACCAGTGACACCAGTGACGCTTATACGGCGATCACTGGTGAAAGGGTTAACTCTAGGGGCAATCAGGGGGTTAAAATAATATATGGGGGTACCTGACACTAATAAAAACCTGCGGCGAACCTAAAAAAAAATAACTGCCTATCTAAAACACCAGCGACACGAATACAGCGATCGGAAAAACAATCGCTTAGTGACGCTGAAGTTAGGGGGTTGTGACAGCAGGAAGGTAAAGTCACCTGGTTGCATCCAGGGGGGTAGATATATTTCACCCAGATTCAGGCTTTACGCCGACTTATACAACTAGGTGGAGAGTTGTATAAGCCCAGCTAAGGCTAGTGGGCTCATGGATGACTCATACCTCTAGGGAGAGGGCTGGGCGTCGTGCAGACAGGGAGTTGATGAGATCAGCTGAACCTTGTCAGCTCATTTAGGCCTCTATAAGAAATCCCAGCTTCATTAGATGTTAGCTCATGCCTGGAAGCAGACCTGTGTGGACTGTCTAGGGAGAGTGAACCCCTGTGCGGTGAGAGAAAGCCTGTGTGGCTATATTTTGCTTGGACATTTAAAACCAGGGACTAGGACAGCACTAGGCTGATCCCAGTCGTTAGTTAGGAAACCTGTAAGTTTAGTCAGAGGTCAAGTTGACCAGGATTTATTTTGTTTATGTTTTTTTTTGCCTTGCTGTGTTTTTGTCACTGTAAATAGAAAATAAACCGCACCTTTTTGATTTTGAAAACCACAACCTCCGTCTGCTGGGCCTGTTTTTGGGTGGGGAGCCCATCCCGGGGGTCACACATACCCGCTGCCGAGCTAACCCCCTCACAGTTGGTGGAGAACCAGTGGCAGTTTTTTTTTAAGCCAGCATGGAGGAGATACTGAAACAGCTGGCTCTAGCAAATGCCAATCAACAGCAGACAAATGCAGGTTTGCAAAGGAGCCTTGCAGCCCAGCAGCAAGCTCATCAACAGAGCCTTGCAACTTTACAACAGAGTCTGGAGGCTCAGCAACAAGCCCAACAGCAATCTGAGGCCCGCTTCATAGACCTGTTGCAGAAGCAAGAGCAGAGACTACAACAACAGATGGAAGCAGTAATGCAGCAACGTCCGCAGACCAGTGAGGAAAGCCATCCCACTAATACCGCGTCCTTTGGGGTGAGTCGTTTATTGACAAAAATGACTGGAGAGGATGATCCAGAGGTATTTTTGACCACATTTGAAAGGACCGCTGAAAGAGAAAAGTGGCCTGAGGAGCAGTGGGCTGGACTAGTGGCTCCTCTGTTAACTGGTGAATCGCAGAAAGCTTACTATGACCTAGAGCCTAACCAAGCAAAAGACTATGTGATGCTAAAAGCTGAAATATTGGCAAGGCTGGGTGTCACCCTGGCTGTCCGGGCTCAGCGTGTGCATAACTGGACTTTCCAGCTTGGAAAACCCCCCAGGTCTCAAATGTATGATCTCATTCACCTGAGCAGAAAGTGGCTACAGCCAGAGACTTTGTCCGCACCAAAGATTGTGGAACGTGTTGTAATGGATCGGTTTTTGAGAGCTCTTCCTACTGCCATCCAAAAGTGGGTAAGCCATGGAGACCCAGAGACGGCCGATGGTCTTGTGGATCGTGTGGAGAAATACTTGGCTACAGAGAACCTGACGGCCTCTTCCAGAGACACTCGGACTTTCCACCCCAAGACCAGACCATCCCCAGGGGCGGATAAGAGGATTCCAAGGGGTGAGGGTGGAGAGAGTGAGAGGGTGGGAGCTCTACCCCAAGTTTGGCGAGAACAGCCTGGGAAATCAGCGGCTCAAGAGGCCGCAAGAAGGATCGTTTGCTACCGCTGCCGGCAAGCGGGACATATTGCAGCAAATTGCCCGGTTTTGGAGGAACCCATGCAGTGTGACTTTCTGACGGGCAGACGTCAGTCGCTGTGTGCGACAGTCGCATGCACTGCCATTCGGGGAACTGAGAAACATTTATGCAAAATGTGTATTAATGGTAGAAATGTTGTGGTATTGCTGGATTCAGGTAGCCTTGTGACCCTGATAAAGGCTGAGTTAGTTAAAACAGAGGTCTCTGGGAATAGCAAGGTAGCCGTTATTTGTGTGCATGGGGACACCCGAGAGTATCCAGTGACTACAGTGTGTTTCGAGACCCCCAAAGGTACCCTCTCTCATCCAGTGGGCTTAGTATCTCAGTTACCGCATGACGCCATTGTGGGAAGGGATTTTCCGAAGTTCTGGGAACTGTGGGATGATCCTGAGCCCCCCACTGGTGCCCCTATGTACCAGGAATGTGATAGCCAGAACTCCCCTGAGAGTGGTGAGGACTCTCCGGAATTTCCCTTGTCAGTATTGGCAGGGGAGACTCAAGAAACTGGAGAGGAGCCCACCTCCCCAGACGAAAACCTACCGTCTGTGGAGTTTTCTGATCTTGAGGTTCACAGGGAAAACTTTGCCACAGAACAGTTGAAAGACCCCGCCCTAATAAAGGCACGGGAAAACGTAGTGAAAATAGATGGCGAGTTAGTGAACCCAGATAATACCGGCACTTACCCATACTTCAGCGTAGAGAAGGACCTACTGTATCGGGTGGCAAAAAGGGCAGAAGAAACCGTTGAGCAGCTTGTGGTGCCCAAACCTTACAGGAAGTTGGTGTTGGAGTTGGCCCATGGGCACATTCTTGGAGGTCATCTGGGGACAGAGAAAACCCGAGAGAGGGTATTACAGAGATTCTATTGGCCTGGGGTGATGAAGGACATAGAAAATTATTGTTCCTCCTGCCCTGTGTGTCAGAGGTCGGCCCCGATGCCACATTTCCGTAGCCCGCTGGTCCCTCTACCCATCATTGAGGTCCCGTTTGAGAGAATCGCAATGGATTTGGTAGGTCCTATAATCAAGTCCGCTAGGGGGCACCAGTACATATTGGTTATAATGGACTATGCCACCCGTTATCCAGAAGCGATCCCTCTCAGAAATACCTCGGCCAAAACCATAGCCAAAGAGCTATCTCTTGTTTTTAGCCGGGTGGGTATTTGTAAAGAACTGCTTACGGACCAAGGTACACCCTTTATGTCCCGGGTTATGAAAGAGCTGTGTAAATTGTTCAAAGTGACGCAATTGCGTACATCTGTGTATCACCCCCAAACCGATGGGCTGGTTGAAAGATTCAACAAAACCCTAAAACAAATGTTGAAGAAAGTGGTGGATAGAGATGGAAGGGATTGGGACTGTCTACTTCCTTATTTGATGTTTGCTATTAGGGAGGTGCCCCAATCCTCTACGGGATTCTCCCCCTTTGAGTTACTGTATGGGAGACACCCAAGAGGGCTGTTGGATATTGCCAAGGAAACTTGGGAAAGTGAGAGTTCTCCCCACAGGAGTGTGATTGAGCATGTCGCCCTGATGCAAGATCGAATTGCACAGGTAATGCCCATCGTGAAGGAACATTTGGCCCAAGCGCAGTTGGCACAGCAGAGAGTGTACAACCGTGGAGCCAAGACCCGTACCTTTTCCCCGGGGGATAGGATATTGGTACTTGTCCCTACGGTTGAAAGTAAATTCCTTGCCAAATGGCAAGGCCCCTACGAGATAATGGAAAAAGTGAGCGAAGTGAATTACAAGGTCAGACAACCAGGAAGGCGAAAGCCCGAACAGATCTATCACGTTAATCTGTTGAAAGCCTGGAGGGATAGAGAGTCCCTAGTCGCAGACACTTGGTCACCAGCTCAAACTGGTTGCGTGATTCCTGAGGTTGGAATCGCAGCCACCTTGTCACAACCCCAACAACAGGAGGTTAAGGAGTTTGTGCTTCGCAACAAGGAGGTATTCTCTGAGCTGCCGGGACAAACATCTGGGGTAGAGCATGACATTATTACCCCGCCCGGTGAAAGGGTGAAGTTAAAACCCTATCGGATCCCAGAGGCCCGACGGGAGGCAATACGGGAGGAAGTACAGAAAATGCTGAACTTAGGGGTGATAGAGGAGTCCCAAAGTGATTGGTCTAGTCCCATTGTGTTGGTGCCTAAACCGGATGGGAGCTGGCGATTTTGTAACGATTTTCGTCAGTTGAACAAAGTTACAAAATTTGACACCTACCCCATGCCACGTATAGATGAGTTGATCGACCGGCTGGGAACAGCCCGATACATGACGACTCTTGACCTCACAAAAGGGTATTGGCAAATCCCCCTGGCCAAGTCGGCCAAAGAGAAAACCGCATTTGTAACCCCAGACGGGGCGTTCCAATATAAAAGAATGCCGTTCGGGTTACAGAATGCGCCGGCCACATTCCAGCGGAAAATGGACCAGATGCTGAGGCCCCATCGGAAGTATGCTGCGGCTTACCTGGATGACATAATTGTCCATAGCACAGATTGGGCCTCACATCTGCCAAAAGTGCAAGCAGTCCTGGACTCTGTTCGGGAAGCAGGGTTTACGGCTAACCCCAAGAAGTGTACCATTGGGCAGGAGGAGGCCAAATATCTTGGGTACACCATTGGGAGGGGAGTAATAAAACCCCAACTCAACAAAGTCGAGGCCATCCAGAGTTGGCCACGTCCCAACAGCAAGAAGCAGGTACGAGCCTTTCTGGGAATCGCTGGGTATTATCGGCGATTCATTCCCCACTTTGCTTCTAAGGCTGTGCCCCTAACCAACCTGACGAAGGGGAAAGGGTCGGTCATGATTAAATGGACCCCCGAGGCTGAGGCAGCATTCCAGTTCTTGAAACAAGCCTTATGTAGCCAGCCAGTGTTGTACTCACCCGACTTCTCTAGAGACTTTGTCGTACAAAGTGATGCGTCAGATGTGGGGTTAGGAGCAGTATTGTCCCAGGTCTGGAACGGGGAAGAGCACCCAGTCATTTACCTCAGCAGGAAGTTGAAGTCCCATGAGGTAAATTACGCCACCGTTGAAAAGGAGTGTTTAGCGGTGAAGTGGGCTCTAGATTCCCTTCGGTACTACCTGCTAGGTAGGCACTTTGACATGGTTACGGATCACGCTCCGTTAAAGTGGATGGCTCAAAACAAGGAAACAAATAGAAGAGTGAATAGGTGGTTCCTGGCCCTCCAGGAATTCAACTTCACAGTAAAGCATCGCCCTGGCGTTCAAATGGGGAATGTGGATGCTTTGTCTCGAGTACATGAATGCCTGATTGCTGGTGTTCCAACCCCGAGGTTAAAACAAGAGGGGGGGGTATGTGACAGCAGGAAGGTAAAGTCACCTGGTTGCATCCAGGGGGGTAGATATATTTCACCCAGATTCAGGCTTTACGCCGACTTATACAACTAGGTGGAGAGTTGTATAAGCCCAGCTAAGGCTAGTGGGCTCATGGATGACTCATACCTCTAGGGAGAGGGCTGGGCGTCGTGCAGACAGGGAGTTGATGAGATCAGCTGAACCTTGTCAGCTCATTTAGGCCTCTATAAGAAATCCCAGCTTCATTAGATGTTAGCTCATGCCTGGAAGCAGACCTGTGTGGACTGTCTAGGGAGAGTGAACCCCTGTGCGGTGAGAGAAAGCCTGTGTGGCTATATTTTGCTTGGACATTTAAAACCAGGGACTAGGACAGCACTAGGCTGATCCCAGTCGTTAGTTAGGAAACCTGTAAGTTTAGTCAGAGGTCAAGTTGACCAGGATTTATTTTGTTTATGTTTTTTTTTGCCTTGCTGTGTTTTTGTCACTGTAAATAGAAAATAAACCGCACCTTTTTGATTTTGAAAACCACAACCTCCGTCTGCTGGGCCTGTTTTTGGGTGGGGAGCCCATCCCGGGGGTCACACATACCCGCTGCCGAGCTAACCCCCTCACAGGGTGAAAGGGTTACCTGGGGGGTGATCAAGGGGTTAAACCTTTATTAGGGGGGGGGTTAGGGGGCTACCCTGGACCTAAAGGGGCCTAATCCTAACTGCCCTGCAACTTTTTACAATCACAGATGACACTAAATGCAGTGATCAGTAAAATAAATGATCACTGCAATCAGTGACACTGTGATTGGGGGCTTTGGGGTGACCTGGGGGGTGATCTGGGGGTGACTGGGGGGTGATTTGTGTGCCTATGTGTACCTACGTGTCAGTGGACTGTTGGTGCACTAACCTCTGTCTTCTCTGCTCGGCGCCGGGAACGGAAAGACCGCGGCGAGGGAGATGACATCACTTCCTCCAGCCTTGTTTACATCACATGGCGGAGGAAGCATTTTCATTGGCCGGGAGCGATCGCGAGGGGGGGGGGCGGAATCGAGCGGCCGCCCCCTCATGCCTGATCGCTCCCGAACACTTAACGGCCGCTCACTGCAGTGAAGGGGGGTCCGGATGGACCCCCCAACTGCACAAAGGCGATCACGTAGATCTACGTGATTCTGCCTGTCCGTGCCATTCTGCCGACGTAAATCGGCGGTGGGCGGTCGTTAAGTGGTTAATAATGCCGAAATTGGATAGTGTCCGGGCCTCGTGGAAGCCGAGGTGTCGCCGGTAATGTCTCTCTTTTGAGGACTGGGCTCTAGGGTCCAGCACTTTCGCCTTATTAACGCTAAAAGTCCTGGCAGAGTCTTTTACAAGGCCCAGAGCAGAGGTCTCCTTTAAGTAGGAACCCATATCCCTGAAGGTTGGCACACATACCCGCCGTGATGGGTGAAGATTGGTAGTTAAAACCTGCGGCGGGGAAAAGGTAAGCAGGAAAAAAGTCCTAAGTATATATCTTACCAGGCCCAGAAGAACAAGAAGCCGTGGGGTCATAGGGCTAACAAGCAAAACCCCAAGGCCTCTTTGTGAAGAGGCGCCCCCCGCTCGGCCGAGTGGGGGGACGGCTTTGTCAGTTTTCAGCGGCATGGCAGACAGAGATCCAGGACAAGTGGGTAGTTTCTGCAGTATCCCTAGGATACAAACTGGAATTTCGAGAGATCCCACCTTATCGGTTCCGAAGTTCAAGGCTCTCCAAAGATCCATTAAAAAGAAGATCCTTCTTCAAAGGATTGGATCACTTAATGTCTCAGGGGGTAATCGCGGAAGTACCCCTAAAGGAGCAAGGTTTAGGTTTTTACTCAAGCCTCTTCGTGGTTCCGAAACCAAATGGAGACGTCAGACCCATCCTGGATCTAAGATCTCTGAATCAGTTTCTGAACATTTGCCATTTCCGAATGGAAACTATTTGATCCGTGATTGCCACCCTACAAGGCAAAGAATTCTTGGCGTCCATAGACATCAAGGACGCATATTTACATGTGCCTATCCACGCCGCTCACCAGAAGTTTCTAAGGTTCGCGGTAGAACAACGCCACTTCCAGTTTGTGGCTCTGCCCTTTGGTTTGGCAACCACACCCCGGGTATTTACAAAGGTTCTGGCCCCTCTGTTGGCAAGGCTGAGGGCAAGGGGCATAGCGGTGACGGCCTATCTAGACGATCTACTTGTGATAGATCAGCCAGTGGCAGGATTAGATCACGCGGTGCTCAATACAGTAAAATACCTGGAGCATTTAGGATGGATCATAAACCTTCAGAAATCCTCTCTAAAAGCCCTAAGAAGGGTAGAGTATTTGGGCATGATCATAGACCCAGCCCAAAGCTGGGTATTCTTGCCAGAGCCAATGATCAAGTCTCTAAGAGCATTGATCCACAAGGTCAGGGCGAAGAAGGGACCATCAATTCGCCTTTGCATGAGGCTATTGAAAGATGGTGGCCTCTTTCGAGGCTGTTCCTTACGCCCAGTTTCATTCGAGACTATTTCAAGGCAGTATTCTAGCTGCCTGGGACAGGAGAAGCCAAGCTCTGGATTTACCCATGCGCCTGTCTCCACAGGTGCGCCAAAGCTTCAGTTGGTGGTTAAAGACCGAGAACTTGCGGAAAGGAAGATCCTCTCTCTGTCCCCTGGAAGGTGGTGTCTACGAATGCCAGCCTGTTGGGCTGGGGAGCAGTGTTAGAAGAAGCTTCAGCCCAGGGAACCTGGGCCAAGACCGAAGAGATCCTGCCCATCAACATACTGGAGATTCAGGCAGTATACTTAGCCCTCAGAACCTGGACACACAGGTTCGGATTCAATTCGACAATGCTACTGCTGTAGCTTATATCAATCACCAAGGAGGCACCCGGAGTCGGGATGCTCAGAAGGAGGTGAATCATGATTTTGACATGGGCAGAAAAGCATGTCCCTTGTCTTTCTGCAATCTTCATTCCAGGGGTAGAAAACTGGCAAGCGGACTAGCTAAGTCGCCAGGAGAGTGGTCTCTCCACCCCGATGTCTTTCAGGCCATATGCCAGAGATGGGGGACCACGGATGTAGACCTGCTAGCTTCCAGGGCTCAACAGGAAGTTGGACAACTTTGTGTCCACGACGAGAGATCCGCTGGCCTACGGAACGCATGCTCTGATAATTCCTTGGAATCAGTTTTCACTGATCTATGCATTCCCCCCGATCCCTCTCTTACAGAGATTGCTGTGCAGGATCAAGAAGGAAGGAATACCAGTTCTCCTAGTGGCCCCAAATTGGCCCAGAAGGCCCTGGTACGCCAAGATCATAAAGATGGCGATAGGAAGACCTTGGGTGCTTTCACTATGTCACGACCTGCTGTCACAGGGTAGAGTGTTCCACCCTTCCTTACAGAAGCTATATTTGACGGTCTGGCTACTGAGACCTACATTTTGAAGAAATGAGGGCTCTTGGGTCCAGTTCTTTCTACAGCCTCCAGGCTTATCTACTACAGAGTCTGGAAGGCGTATGTTTCCTGGTGTGAATCCAGAGGGTGGAATCCCTAAAAGTATGCCATAAGTAGGATTCTCTCCTTTTGCTAATTTAGAGTGGATATGAAATTAGCCCTGAGTACCATCAAGGGTCAAATATCGGCTCTATCAGTCTTTTTTCAGAGATCGCTGGCATCTCATTCCCTAGTCCGGACATTCATTCAGGGAGTACTGTGGATAAATCCGCCAGTCAAGTCTCCCTTATGTCCCTGGGATTTGAACTTGGCATTATCAGTCTTGCAAAAGCAACCTTTTGAACCTATCCACCATATTCCTTTGATTCTTTTGAGCAGGAAATTGGCCTTTTTGATTGCTATCTCTTCTGCTAGAAGAGTATCAGAGTTGGCAGTTCTTTCGTGTAAAGAGCCTTATTTAATTTGTCACAAAGAGAAAATTGTACTACGCCCCCATCCTACCTTTCTTCCAAAGGTGGTGTCAGCGTTTCATTTAAATCAAGACATTGTTTTGCCTTCCTTTTTTCCTGATCCGCGGACAGCGGGGGAAAATTTATTGCACTCCCTAGATGTAGTGAGAGCAGTAAAAGTTTATCTGCAGGCAACTGCTCATATACGTAAAACAGATGTTTTGTTTATTTTGCCAGATGGTCCCAAGAAGGGCCAAGCGGCATCAAAATCCACAATTGCTAGGTGGATTCGACCAGTAATTATTCAAGCTTATGGTTTAAGGAACAAGATTCCTCCTTTTTCTGTTAAGGCGCACTCTACCAGGGCAATAAGTGCTTCATGGGCAGTGCATCACCAGGCTTCGATGGCTCAGATCTGTAAAGCTGGTCTTCAGTCCGTACATTTACCAAATTCTATCAAATAGATGTAAAAGGACATGAGCATTCCGCTTTTGGGCGTAGCGTGCTGCAGGCTGCAGTATAGGGCTTCTTGTCCGTTAGCGGCCTGCTTGATCTGTGTCTCCCACCCCTCATTGAGCATTGCTCTGGGACGTCCCACTATGTAATATATAGAGGCTCTGTGTCCCGTGGTGTATGATAAAGAAAATAGGATTTTTATAACAGCCTAGGGGGACTTGTCTTCATTGGTTGTGCCAGTGTCCAATCACCTCTGGTGAGCTATACAACCCACTATGTAATGAATAGAGGCTCTGTGTCCCGTGATGTACTCCAAGAAAAGGATTTTACAGGTAAGCTGTTATAAAAATCCTATTTTTCCAACAACAGCCTGTCATCACACAATTCCCGTCGGATAATTCGATCGTATGTATGAGGCTTTATTGGGATTTTTTGTTACCAAAAACATGTTGCCAAATACATATTGGCCTACATTTATGAAGATTTTTTTTTTTTTTTTATTGGGTGTGTTTTTTATAGCAGAAAGTAAAACAAAAATCAGTCTTTTTTTGTTTATAACACAAAAAATAAAAGCTGCAGAGGTGATCAAATACCACCAAAAGAAAGCTTTATTTGTGGGAAGAAAAGGACATCCATTTTATTTGGGTACAGTGTTGCACGACCGCGCAATTGTCAGTTAAAATAATGCAGTT
Source organism: Rana muscosa (assembly GCA_029206835.1). NCBI lineage: Eukaryota > Metazoa > Chordata > Amphibia > Anura > Ranidae > Rana > Rana muscosa. The sequence continues at coordinate 1,036,279,890 of CM055117.1, forward strand.
CTGTACTGCAAAAAATGGCCATATCAGGAAGGGGTAAACCTTACGGAGCTGAAGTGGTTAAAGTGCCCTCACTCTGGAGGAAGGAGAACAGGGGCATCTTTGGACAGCAGCATTGTTTTTGTCAGATAATCCGACCGTTTGTACGCTCCATCGGACAATTGTTGTCAGAATTTCCGACACCAAATGTTTTATAGCATGCTCTCAACTTTTCCGACAACAAATGTGTGCCGTCGAATTATCAGATCGTGTGTACACAAGACCGTCGGAATAAAATCCTAAGTACAAACACGCATGCTCCGAACCAATGCTAACCATAAGACAACATTAGCAGAAGTTGCCTTAAGGGTGGCGCTAAAGAGCTGAAAAGCCACGTCGTTTCGTGTATGTTGGCTGAAAAAGTTCTGCTGTCTGTATGCATACCAAGTTCACGGCCAACGCCCTACGCACAAAATTCCACGAATTTGTCAAATGGAAATCCGATCGTGTGTACGAGGCTTTAGATGTACTAGCAGATTTAGATACACTAACCAATTAAAGCCAACTGTTTTTCTTGCTTTTGGATTAAAGGTTTTACATAAATAAAAGCTGATCCATGTAAGCAGTGGTAAATGGTTTATCTCATCCCTGTAACTGCTACATCTACAGGACAGCTTGTTCTTTTGAAAAAATACAGACTTACTGACCAAATCACCAGGTGAAAATAAAGGCAAAGAAAGCTTAAAAAAAAAACAAAAAAAACGAATGCACCCACAACATGTAAGAATTGGTAAACTGCAATATAATAAATGTTTGCTTTTGAGGTTAATACACGAAGCAATCAGAAAATAGACATTCACTGAGTGTACAGCACAACGCACACATGCATTTCTATTGGCTAGTGAAGCAGCCCATCACAATGATTAGCCAGTAGGAATTTGTGGGGGCTGCGGCTAAGCATCAAGCGCTAACCCTACCTGCATTGTTGGAGCCTCAACCAATCAGAATGCCAGCCAACAGTGGACGCTGAAACCGGCTGCAGGTATGAGCAGATGTGTTCAATGCCTGCACTTCTTATCTGTTAGTAGCTATCAGAATTCAATTTCTTAAAACCCAATTCTAGTAAAATGAAAAATACAAATACACGTCTTCACTGGTCGATATAAAAAAAAACAAAAAGCAGATTTCATTGCACCCTCCCGTCTGTTGCTGTCCTCCGAAGATTCATCAGCCGTTCAGTACAGTAGGGCCTTACATCAAGACAAAAGGCACTGGAAATGCAAAATCAGCTTGAGCCCAGGTTCCGACAACAAATGTTTAACCACTTCAACCCCGGGCTTTTTTTACCACCTCAATACCGGGCCTATTCTGGCACTTCTCTCCTACATGTACAAATCATCATTCTTTTGCTAGAAAATTACTCAGAACCCCCAAACATTATATATTTTTTTTTAGCAAACACCCTAGGGAATAAAATGACGGTCATTGCAATTTTTTTTCTCGCACGGTATTTGCGCAATAATTTTTCAAACGCCTTTCTTTTGGGGGAAAAAAATGGTTTCATGAATTAAAAAATAACAAAACAGTAAAGTTAGCCCGATTTTTTGGCAAAATATGAAAGATGATGTTACGCCGAGTAAATAGATACCTAACATGTCACGCTTTAAAATTGCGCACACTCATGGAATGGCGCCAAACTTCGCTACTTAAAAATCTCCATAGGCGACGCTTTAATTTTTTTTACAGGTTACCAGGTTAGAATTACAGAGGAGGTCTAGTGCTAGAATTGTTGCACGCGTTCTAACGCACGCGGCGATACCTCACATATGTGGTTTGAACGGCGTTTACATATGTGGGCGGGACTTAAGTGTGCGTTTGCTTCTGATTGCGAACTACCGGGGACACTGGCGTTTTAATTTTTTTTTATTATTATTATTTTTTTTATTTAACTTATTTATTTATTTTTTAACACTTATTTTACTTTTTTTTTGATCACTTTTATTCCTATTTCAAGGAATGTAAACATCCCTTGTATAGGAATGTGTGTGACAGGTCCTCTTTATAAGACCCCACATCTCTCCTCCAGGCTGGAAAGCATGAGATCAGGGAAATTTTTCACTGATCTCATACTTACAAGCCGCAATGGCGGCTTTGTTTACATCTGAGGACCCAGGCGTGACGTCATCACATCGCACCCGGGCCTCCAACGATCATAGAGATGACTGGTGACCATCTGGTCACTAGTCATCTCTATGCTCATCACGTGACCCACCAACGCCCCCGGAAGATTGGCTCCGGGTCCCCGATCGCATGGGGAGCCCGGAGAAGCACCGGATGGCGGCGGGAGGGGGAGATGTCCCCTCCCGTCGCCTATAAGAACGATCAAGCGGCGGAACCCGCCGCTATGATCATTCTTATGGTGCGCAGAATCCCCGGCACAAGAAATGGATATCTGAATGATGCCTCTAGCTGCAGGTATCATTCAGATAACCCCCCTCAAAGCAGAGGATGTCATATGACATCCACCCAGGATGGGAGATCCCATCTGTGGACGTCATATGACTATGGGCGGTAATGAAGTGGTTAATAGCATGCTTTCAAATTTTCCGACAACAAATGTGTGTCGTCGGATTATCCGATCGTGTGTACACAAGTCTGTCGGAAAAAACTCCAAAGTACAAACACGCATGCTCAGAAGCAATGCTAACAATAACACAACATTAGCCGAAGTTGCCCAAAGGGTGGCGCTAAAGAGCTGAAAAACCACGTCGTTTTGTGTTTGTTGGCCGACAATTTTTTGCCGTTTTGCATGCAATCCAAGTTCCCGGCCAACGCCCTTCGGACAAAAGTCCTAGGCTTTGTTCGCAGAAAATCCGATCGGCTTTAGTTTTCTCATTAACATGAACCCTCTGCTTTCTGTACAGGTGTTTGAAGTTTATGTTGAAGATCCCACTGAGCATCCGGAGTCAGAAGAACGAAGGTGGAATCTGGACCTAAGATTGTACATGATATGTTTCCTGCCACTCATCATTCCATTGGTTTTTATAGGGAATCTGAAGAACTTATCCATCTGCTCTTTTTTAGCCAATCTGTCCATGGCTGTCAGCCTCGTCATTATTTATCAGTATGTTCTCAGGGTAAGTAAAGGTTCTACATTTCTTCTGTGATATTTTACAGCATTGTATGGAAGGTTCACTTTAAAGCACCTGGAAGCCCATTCCCCAGCAAGGCAAGCCATAAATCATGCAATATTCTTTCGCTCGATTTCCCCCCAACAACACATTGTTGATGGGGACCCCCCCCCCCCTCCTTGTGGAGCTATTATGTTCTTCCGGCTGGGGGATGGGGCAGATAACCGTCCCTTTTGGGAGAACACAGTGATTATTGCTAGTGGCTATAGCTGCTGGTAATAATCGCATATAAAAACCGGCAAGCTGGTTGTACCCGAGTCGATCGATGGATTGACTTGGGTCCAATCAGCCTGCCCATAGATGGTTCAGATCTCGGCAGGTTCAGCAGACAGATTCGAACCATCTAAGGCCAGCTTGAGAATTTGACATTGCACAGTCTTTGCAGAAAAAAATGTTCCATCCCCTACTGTGAATGTTTCCCCATTCATTCTTATGATTGCATTCATACTTCTCCGGATGGCTGGGGACAAGCTGTAGGATTGAATAGGCTGAACTGAGTGCATGTACATTAGGATGTGGACATTGTTTCTGCAGTGGCAGGCAGGACTGTACAGTAAAGAACTCTGGAGCAGGGCTGGATTATAATATTAAAGTGATTGTAAAGTCTCGTTTTTTTTTTTCTTTAAAAATTACAAACATGTTATTCTTACCTGCTCTGTTGCACAGAGCAGCCCTGATCCTCCTCTTCTCGGGTCCCTCACTGGCGCTGTCCTGGCCCTTCTCTCCTGTCACGTTCCCCCCACAGCAAGCCGCTTTTTATGCGGGCACCCGAGCCGCAGCTCTGTATGTCCATTTAGACACAGAGCCATGATTTTGCCCCGCCCCCTCTCTCTCTTCTGATTGGCTAACTGACTTTAACAGCAGCGGGAGGCAATTGTGCCACTGCGGTTTCTTAGCCAATCAGGAGGGAGAGTTCCGGGCGGCCAAGAGACTCGTGCACATCGCTGGATAGAGATTATTATTATTATACAGGATTTATATAGCGCCACTAGTTTGCGCAGCGCTTTACATCAGGGAAGACAGTACAGTCAAAATACAATTCAATACAGGAGGGATCAGAGGGCCCTGCTCGTTAGAGCTTACAGTCTAGAAGGGGGGGGGTCAAGTGGAACAAAGGGTAGTAGCTGTGGGGGATGATCATGGGGCTCAGGTAAGTATGTGGGAGGCTGCTGCACACAGAAGGTTTTTTTATTTTAATGCCTAGAATCCCTTTACAATCCCTTTAAGGTAGGTAACTCTTATGCCGCGTACACACGATCATTATTCACAGCGGTTAAAAAACCGCCGTGAATAATGTCATTTAAAACAGGGGAACAGCTTGTTCCCCACACACGGTCGTTTTTCACGTCGTTTTTTCTCTTGTCGAGAAAAACGACCGTCTGTGGGCTCCGCGGCAGTATTTCCCTATGGAAACATGTCGTTTTTAATGCCGCTTTTCTCGTCGAAAAAAACGACGAAGCCCACAGACGATCGTTTTTCTTGTCGAATGGGAAAAATTTTGTTTTTCTCGACGAGAAAAACGGCCGTGTACGCGGCATTATTCTATGGGGTTGGGAGAACATTTAACCACTTCAGTCCCGGACCATTTGGCTGGCCAAAGACCAGGCCACTTTTCTGCGATTTGGCACTGCGTCGCTTTAACTGACAATTGCGTGGTCGTGCGACGTGGCTCCCAAACAAAATTGACGTCCTTTTTTTCCCCACAAATAGAGCTTTCTTTTGGTGGTATTTGATCACCTCTGCGGTTTTTGTTTTTTGCGCTGTAAACAAAAATAGAGCGACAATTTTGAAAAAAATTCAATATTTTTTACTTTTTGCTTTAATAAATTTCCCCCAAAAATATATAAAATAAATGTTTTTCCTCAGTTTAGGCTGTTCCCGATGACAGGGAACAGACGATCAATGACATGTCACTAGGAAGAACGGGGAGATGTTGTGTTTACACTAACATCTCCCCGTTCTTCAGCTCTGTGACCCGATCGCGGGACACCGGCGGACATCGGGTCCCGAGGGCACGGTCACGGAGCTCGGGGGAGGGTCGTGAGCGCGCCGGCGCGTGTGCGACCACGAGGCCGGCAAATTTAAGGCGACGCATATATATACGCCCATTTGCGCAGCCGTGCCATTCTGTCAACGTAAATCCTTGTGCGGCGGTCGGCAAGCGGTTAAAGGGTAACTCAACTTATGCAACAAATGGCAAATAAAAAAATAATAATATAGCATATACAATTGCTACACAAGTCATATTGTAATTTAATATTATTCACTAATAATATTCTAGGCGTTCTGTACACAAATGGTATGCAGAACACCCCCCCCCCCAGATATGTCATTTCCTGCTTATGTGATTGGCTCGCTGATTTTGTCAAAAGTCTGCACTAAAATTCAAGTCAGATTTTGGGCATCCCCTGTAACTAAATAACATTTTTGGTGATATACTCCCAAAGGGAAATCGCATCCAATGGGATGTAGACCCTGCCACTTTCCACACTAGAACCCTGCAAATGCAGCAGCTGATTGATAATTATAAAATCACCCTCATTACATTTAATTTGCACATGCACACAGAGAAACAAACAGCTATTTCTTCAGAATAACAAAAGGTAGGAATCTATAACAAAGTTTTGTTAAAATCTCTGCAATGTACATAGATTACCGAGAGAGGAAGCCCCCTGTTGGCTGACATCACAGGGCCAGTCCAGGCTGGGGAAAGATTGCAACCATATGGCCGAGATCCACCCACATGCCTGGACCGACACCCAGCCCCCTCCACAGCATGGGGGGGGGGTCAGAGCAGAGAGCCGGTGTTTGATCACCTAGTTCTCAGCCTAATGGCCCGTACACACGATCCGAAAATCTGATGAAAAATACCGCTTTTAACGCGATCGTACAGTAATCATTGTTAGTACAGAGCTTTCGAGAGCCGATCATGACAGTTCATCCGATTTATTATCCGATGGGACAAGCATGAAAATGTTTTCTCGTATGATACCAGATCATACGATTTTCATTTTAATCAGTACAGTTGTCGTCCGAAAACACAATACAAATACACTACAACACATGACATCACTTCTGATTTTATATTCTGTCGTACGATAATTTTCGTAACTTTAGTAAACTCTCCATTTTTGATATGCGACTAGTATGCACAAAAACCTGGACGATCTGTCATCCAGTTTTCGGATTGTGTGTACCATTAGAGCCGGCAGGGGACCGATGCTGCATTGAACCGATGCTGCATCCACCTAGGTAAGTGTAACTTAAAAAAAAATGTTTCCCAAACTTCTCTTTTCACGTTCACATGTATCACCCATATTTAGGATGTAACATACAACATGTTCAGCGCCCCCACCTCACCCCCTTCAACCCTCTGACAGCGGGTGGGGGATCTCTCCGCAGCCGCTGTCACATTTAAAAAAAAGTGCGGATATTCAGGGCTCCGCCAGCGCAGTCGTTTCATTCAAACATCTGTGAATAAATGAAATGCAAGTCCCATCTGCCTCCTTAGCAGACAGCTTGTTGTTCTCATTGAACTACTGTACAAGGGCGCTGATTAGAACCTTCGTAGTTCACTGACACTTCCTGCACATTCCTTACCTGCAGAATCATGTGCCTTTATTTGTTTTTTGAATAAAGATAGATGAGCTTATCCTTCGAATCGTTGTTGTCCTTTAATAACCAGCTTCCTTTAATTAACAAATAATTGGCAAGTCTAGGTGTGAGCGAATGAAGCCTTCAGCATAACTTTCTAGCGGAGGAGAGACATTAGGTACAGGGGGTTGGAGTGAGAGAGGTTTTTTTTCTCCTTGGAGATTTAATCGGGGTTCTCTGTAATCTACTTCAGACAGAATGCAACCTACAGGCTCACAATTTCTTCTGAAATTCAAAGATATAAGTAAATATCATTATCATTTGAATATGATGTGGTGAAAAAGAAGCCTCTTGGAGAAATCTGTATGCTAGTGACCACCCAAAACGAAAATATTAGCTTTGGGTAGTGTTGAACTATTGCGTAGTTATGAGTCATCCATCGTCTATGTTTTCAGAATACAGTCCGTTTGATTACATCTATTACTGTATTTATTTTCTATTTCTTTAGAATCTTTCTGATCCTCGCACTCTGCCTTTAACATCCACTTGGAAGAAATATCCGCTGTTTTTTGGAACCGCCATCTTCGCTTTTGAAGGCATAGGCGTGGTAAGATGTTCTGTTAATATTTGAAGTGTAAATTATAACATTTTTTTTTTAATTGATAAATACTAATAGAGATACAGTTTGTAATATATTTCCTGGCCATATCTGCAGTGACAGCTGGTGCTCAATTTTGGGGGGCTTTCATCAAACAACCCCCCCCCCCTGCTTGATGTTTGCCCGCGATAGGGCCTGTGGTGGGGTATGATCCCAGTCCCCCCCCCCCCCAGTAAGTACCAGTATTGAAGAATCCAGCAGCAGCCAGTTGCTTAGGGCTGACCCCAGTGTGTTGCGGCCAGCTGTGGAAGGTCCCCATGTGGCTGGTCATGTCCAGTAGCCCGGGGTAGACAGCGGGTCATCGCTCTTCTGCTCCCCGGGCAGTCGGTGCAGCCTCAGTAGACCTGGGACCTGGTGCGATATATGACTGAAGTTTTAGGCAAGTAATGCAGCCGCTGATCAACAGAAGTTTGTTCAACAGAAGTCTATCTAACAGAGATGGGCATACACGGTTTGAAATTCGGCAGGTTCCTGCTGAACTGGCTAGGTTTCGATCCATCTATAGCTACCTTTAGGGTTTTTTCTTGTGAGAAAAAGGAAGTAGTCTGCATATATATCCCTCTGAAGGCTCTCACAATAAGTACCGGTTCAACCACATTGGTGTGATATGCTCAGATGTGTCCTACACACCAAAAAATATATGCTTTGAAGTATATCCAAAACTGGAGGATGTCTCCCATTAAAGTGTATATTGCAAAAACATTTTGGAGAGAAGGATTAAAACCCTGTCGATTTGTTTAAATGAGAGGTATAGCTAAAAGATTTCTGCACTCCTGTGACCCATTTTCAGCCAGCAGTGGGCTTAAGCCCACTGTCTGGTGACATCACAGAGCCGGTCCAAGCTCTGAAAATACCCAGAAGCCTTGACTGGTAGCTGGCTTAGCCACTTCTGCCCTTCCACAGCCCAGCGCTCAAGTGAGCGCTGGAGGGGCAGAGCAGAGAGTCTGTGACTGACAGTCACCAGCTCTCTGCTCACAGAACACTGAGAACTGAGTGATCAGTGCTCTTCGATTGTTCAGTCCTTGGTCTTAGAGCTGGCGGGGGACAAATGCAGCATTGGACTCATGCTGCATCAACCTAGGTGAATATAATTTTTGTTTTTGTTAACCCATACTTTTCTTTTAAGAAGTTCCCTTTGCCCTGAACTAAACTAACCCACCCTCCACCCATCCGCTCTAGGTTTCACTTTCCTGGCCTGTGCACTGCAGTCCTAGACATTTATGCACCTGTCTTTTCTGATCTTTTATGACCTTTTCTGACCCTAGTAGACATCAAAGATGCTGACCTATTTGTCACCCTCTTTCCAGCGCATCAAAGATTCCTACACTTTGCCGTGGGGTCCCTGCACCTCAGGTATTAACCAAGATGCTGGCCCTTGTAGTAGCCCCACTATGTTCCTGTGATATCACCACTGCTGGGTACTTAGATGACCTATTGGGGAAAAAGCCTCTGTGTGGCTCTTTCAGAAAGCATAAAGCTGACCATACAAATGTTACAATGATTCAAATGGATCACTGAGGGCATATTCTATACATCATGGCAGTCAAAGGTCTTAAACAAATTCATGGCTGCAATGGCAGCTGCCAGGTTGAACTGGATGGACTCTTGTCTTTATTAAACCTTGCTTACTATGTAACTATGTAAGCTTAAAGTGGATGTAAACCCCATTCATGAAATTTGACCTGGGCACATATATCTGCAGTGTTTACTTATCTCTCTCCAAAGCCCTAAGTGCCGTGTCTTTCTGCTCCTCTGTTATCAGCACGATAACACTATTCCATTCACTGACACCAACAATTGAGCGCTATTCCTCCCACTGACGCCAACAATGGGCCTTCCACTGACGCCAGTGATGGGGTGCTATTCCTCCCACTGATATTAACAATGGGGCACCATTCCTTCCACTGAGACCAGCAATGGGGTACTATTCCTCCAACTAACATCAACAATGGGACACTATTCCCCCCCCCCCATTAAAGTGGTTGTAAACCCTTACAACACACTTTCACCTACAGGTAAGCCTATATTGAGGCTTACCTGTTGGTGCTGTAAATATCTCCTAAACCTACACAAGATATTTACAATTCCCTGTACGAGGATTTCTTCTGCGCGTGCACCAATGTATTCGGCGCATGCGCACTGTAGAAGGTTCATGGTGCGCCGTTTCCAGTAGAGGTCATGCTGTGACTAGGGATGAGCTCCGGCGCGTTCGCATACTCCACGTGCCGAGCCCGCCAGGAAGTTGGCACGGCGCTGCGCTAATCACAGACAGGTAGCCATTTCCCGATTTCTGCAGCCGCGCATCGGGACATGTCTCCCTCCCTGTGATTCGCGCAGAGCCGTGCCGACTTCCTGGTGGGACTCGGCATGTGGAGTATGCGAACACGCCGGAGCTCATCCCTAGCCGTGACTGGCGACTCCCGTGCGCAGAGCCGGAGTCTGCGACCCCGGAAGGAAGATGGATGCTTCCAGCCGGCGAGGAAATCGGGGACATTGCAGGGTTTGGTTTCAGGTAAATGACACATAATGGGCTACTATGCGATGCATAGTAGCCCATTATGCTTTACCTTTGCAGGGAAACAAAGAGGAAGTAAAACCCATCAGGGTTTACTTCCTCTTTAATACCAATGAGGGAGCACTAATCTTTATCCTAATGACCACATGTGTTATGTAACCTTTTTACTCCCATTGACCTCCAAGCCTGAGACACCTGAGCATGTTCTACTCCAGCTGGCTGCAGTCCTGCCCCCCTAAAGCCTGAGGGGTTGTAAACTGGCCCTATGTTTAGAAAGTTTGGAGACCCCCAGATTAAAGAACTGATAAGTGGTGGGGCAGTGACTGTAGTCTTATCTTTCACGTTTCTTATGCTGTTCAGCAAGACTGAGTGGTTCACAAGAGTCTGTGCATCACTTTACTGATATTTTGGCATTTGCAGCAGCCCTGACATACTGCGAGTGTTTCAATCGTCTGTCTGTTTGTTTGGCCTTGCCCCCTCAGATAGTTAAATGGAATTACATTTTCTTTGACTTGGAAAGGAATATCCGGAAATAAAACGTGTTTATGGTCAAACACCTGCTGTAGAAAAGAGCAATTTAACATCTGCCACAGGCCTATGCTCGGTTCTTTGCCGTGATAAATTGTTGTATTTTACTTTCTGTTGATAAAAAGGGACCTCTCTATTCCCCGCTCCTGAAAACATGCTGCAAGGAATATTCTTATCAGGCTTGAAATGCAACTTGACCATTTTAACAAGGAAAATTGGACACCCTCGCTTGACCTTAAAATTGGAAGGCACGAGGCCTCTGGAGTTGCATTGTGTATTCGTGTCCCATTGTCTTTCTCTATCCTTCAGGGGAGTAGGGATGCACTGAAAACTGGCAAATGTGGTACTGCAGTCCGGACATGGATGTTGTTTTTTTTGACAATGTTGTACATTTTATAAGTTGGCGGGGGGGTGTTAAATATATAAATAATAAAATAATATATTAATATATTATTTATTATTTTCTAGGAAATTTTATTTTATATATTTTATTCCTACATCTTGCTTATACAGTGCCCTGAAAAAGTATTCATACCCCTTGAAATGTTCCACATTTTTTCATGTTAAAACCAAAAACTTAAATGTATTCTATTAGGATTTTAACCACTTAAAGCTGAGGTCCACCGACATTTCAATTAAATTTTTTTTTTATAACCTTACATATTGTCAATGTTACACTCACTTGTTTGGGAAAAATCTTTCCCCCGATGTCCGGTTTCTAACGAAAAACGTATTTTAAAATGTGTTGCTGGCAGGTTTCATCTTGCTTGTGGGCATGTGAAGCCCACAAGCATAAACTTCCTGGATGCAGTGAATGCTGAGCTACCAGCAATCACCGCTTGTTCCCGCACATGCTCAGTTGGTACGGCGCGGAGCCATCACAACGGGCTGTGTCGTCGGAAGTTCCCGCCCCGTTGTGATGGCAACAAAGCTCACAGAAAACACACACACACACAGACGGCGTCACTTCCGTCGCCGCCATCTTGCTACACCCCACACTCCTCTATAGTAATGATACGCTGAGAAGAGGGCAAGCGGACATGGCGGAACAGCGGCATCCGCACTGACTCCAGGAGACGGTGCGCCGCAGGATATGACAACCATACCTGCCCACTCCCGCGGGGGTCAGAGACAGGAAACAAGCAAGGATATACAGGTACCCCCCTCTGAAAAAATAAATAAATTTGTGTGGACCTCCGCTTTAAGGACCAAGCCTCTTTCTGAGATTTGTTGTTTAATGTTTGCTAGAAAATTACTTAGAACCCCCAAACATTATACATTTATTTTTCTAACACCATAGAGAATAAAATGGCGGTCGTTGCAATACTTTTTATCACACCGTATTTGCGCAGCGGTCTTACAAGCGCACTATTTTTGGGAAAAAATACAGTTTTTTTTAATGAAAAAATAAGACAACAGTAAAGTTAGCCCCTTTTTTTTATATTGTGAAAGATAATGTTATGCCCAGTAAATTGATACACAACATGTCACGCTTCAAATTGCACCCGCTCGTGGAATGGCGACAAACTTTACCCTTAAAAACCTCCATAGGCGACGTTTAAAAATTTTTACAGGTTGCATGTTTTGAGTTACAGAGGAGGTCTAGGGCTAGAATTTTTGCTAAAAAATGCATGACAGGAACTCTTAAATATGAGATCTGGGGTCAAAAAGAGTAAAAAATTGTGGGGATGCATTGTGTATCTTTTGCTTATAGGAACAAAATATCAATATAAAGATACAGTTGTGCTCATAAGTTTTACACACCCTGGCAGAATTTATGATATCTTGGCTATTTTTCAGCGAATATGAATGATAACACAACATTTTTCAGTCAACTGTGTTTACTCTTTTAAAATCATAATGGCAACAGAAACTACCCAAATGACCCTGATCAAAAGTTTACATACCCCAGTTCTTAACCACTTAGCAACCACCTGCCGACAAATAACGTCGACAAGGTGGTTGCTTAACTCTGGGAGGACGTTATATAACGTCCACCCAGAATCGCGCCCCCTGGGGCGCGCACACGGGAATCTCCGTGACCGCCGGGTCCAGAGGACCCGGCGCATCACGAATCGCGGTAAATCGCCGCTGATAGCGGTCGTTTACCACGTGATCGCTCCGTCAAATGACGGAGCAATCACTTGTAAACATGTGATGACGCCGGTTCCTCTCTCCCCTCTCTGTACCGATCGGTACAGTGTGAGAGGAGAGGGGAGGGAGCAGATCAAGGCAGCAGCTCTGTGGGCTGGATCTGTGACAATTGCAGTCACAGATCCAGCCATCCATCCATCCCTGCTTAGCCATCCCTGGTGCAATACCCTGCCAATACTCTGCAAAATACCCTGCGCAATACTCTGCAAAATACCCTGCGCAATACTCTGCAATACCCTGGTGCAATACTCTGCAATACCCTGGTGCAATACTCTGCAATACCCTGGTGCAGTGCTCTGCAATACCCTGGTGCAATACTCTGCAATACCCTGGTGCAATACTCTGCAATACCCGGTGCAATACTCTGCAATACCCTGCAAAATACTCTGCAATACCCTGCGCAATACTCTGCAATACCCTGCGCAATACTCTGCAATACCCTGCGCAATACTCTGCACAATACCCTGCGCAATACTCTGCAATACCCTGAACAATACTCTGCAGTACCCTGCACAATACTCTGCAATACCCTGCACAATACTCTGCAATACCCTGCACAATACTCTGCAATACCCTGCGCAATACTCTTCAATACCCTGCGCAATACCCTGCGCAATACTCTGCAATACCCTGCGCAATACTCTGCAATACCCTGCGCAATACTCTGCAATACCCTGCGCAATACTCTGCAATACCCTGCGCAATACCCCCTGTGCAATACCCCGTGCAATACCCTGCCATACTCCGCAATACCCTGCCATACTCCGCAATACTCCGCAATGCCCTGCAATACTCCGCAATGCCCGGCAATACTCCGCAATACCCAGCAATACTCCGCAATACCTGGCAATACTCCGCAATGCCCGGCAATACACCGCAATGCCCGGCAATACTCTGCAATAACCACTTCCCGCCCGCCGGCCGTCATATGACGTCCTTGACTTTGTGCGGGGATATCTGAATGATGGGTGCCGCTACAGGCATCATTCAGATATTAGCTTTCTTTCTTGTACATCACGGGACACAGAGCGACATAGTCATTACTATGTGGGTTATATAGATACCTTCAGGTGCTGGCACTGGCAACTTCCAAAACCGGAAGTACCCTCCCCTATATAAGCCCCTCCCATCCGGGAGTACCTCAGTTTTTTGCCAGTGTCTAAGGTGTTGGCCAAGAAGTAACATGTGTTTTTCACTGAGCTTGCGTACAGGTTCTTTTGGGCCTCAGTAAGCTATTCCGGATCCGACCAAAAAAGCTTCATAGCTAAACGGTCGGTACCCGGGCCTTGCAAGAGAAGAGCAAGGTTTTGCCTGTAATGCCTCTCTTAAGAGGGCTGGACCCTGGGATCCAGAGCTCTGGTCATACCCACGACCAAGATGTTTTCTGTGCAGGGTGCTATACAGGTCCAGGGGAGTGGAATCCTTGGGAACCCGGTCCCTGAAGGTTTAATTACAATGCCTGCCGTGATAGGTGAAGTTTGGGCTTCTGTGGACCAAACAGAGTCCTGCGGTGAGGAAAAGGTAAGTGGGGGCCCTCAGGAACTTGGTTCTATTGGGGGACCCCCAAGCCTAATTTGTCTTTCTGCCTGTTACCTAAGGTATTCCCGCTAATATTCTGTGCATGCCTGTTACTACTAAGAAAATGTAAAAAAATTTAATAGTAGGCAAGAAAAAAAAAAAAATGGTAAGACCGCGGTACCTGTGTTAATCACTAGAGGCCGCTGTGGTTCTTTTTCTTGTAATGTGGATTTTTTCTTCCAAAGTCAAATCCAGGCAGTTGGTAAGTTCTCTGCTGGGAAGCTGTGTCCTCTGCCCTGTTGCTGCGCTCATCCATCCCCGGGCCCTGCGGCAAACAGGGACCCTGGCTCCCATCTAGTTCCTTATTTTAAAAAAGAGCGCCGAAGGCGCACGTGCCCGCGCGCATGCGCGAGCACGCGCCTCTATATATAGAGGCGACCTGGAAAAAGGGGCGGAGCTGGTGGATGACGCTCGGTGTGCGCCGCGGCGCTTCTGCGCATGTGCGGGCGTCCAGCGTGTTTAAAGGCACAATCACAGCTGGCTATTGAAGTGCACAGACAGAGCTAGCAACAGTAAATAAGGCACACAGAGGCGGTTGATGCAGGCATCCCCTAGAAAGGCAATTGTGCTAGACTATTATCAGTAAAAGTGGTGTATTACGGCTGGAATACCTCAGCTTTGGGCTTAGGAATATGCCGTCCAGAAGCTCCGGAACTAAATCTTCCAGGAAGCGAAAGGGGTCTCCATCGGGCTCTGAGGATCTTGGACATGCTTCTGCTGCACCAGTCTCCCCTGAAAATTCAGAGGTTAGTGACCGTAGAGACCCCGCAGGAGTACCTGGTACTGTGGCTGTCCTCAGTTCACCTGCTCCTGTGTATGTAACAGAGGAGGTTTTTTCCTCAGCTCTGGGAGGATTAGAAGAGAGATTGTCAACATTGATCGCTGCCTCCCTGTCACGGGGAAAGCACGCCCGATCTCTGCCTCCTCCTTCAGAGTACCTGTTAGCGGAGCAACAGTCCCATACAGGGATCGACCTGCCTGAAGGGGATCAGGATGAGGTTGATTCTGTTATAGAGGAATCAACAGTGGAGGAACCTTTCTCAGCATCTCAAGCTGAAAGATTATGGGTTCAGTCCCTGACTAACATGGTCCGATCAGCATTTTAAAATGCACCTTGCGGAACCATCAACCACTACTGTCTCCTCGCTGGGGTCGCTAAAAGCTCCCCAGACTGTCTGTTCCTTTCCACTTCACCCTTTACTGGAAGGGCTCATTTACCAGGATTGGGAACATCCTGATAAAATATTTACTCCCCCCAAGAGATTTCCGGTGGTCTATCCCATGGAGGATAAGTTCATCAAAAAATGGAGGGTCCCTACAGTGGACGCAGCCATCTCTTGTGTGAATAAATCACTGACATGTCCAGTAGATAATGTCCAAATGTTCAAGGACCCAATAGATAAAAAATTGGAGTCCTTATTAAAATCTGCTTTTTCTACAGCAAGCTTGGTGACACAACCAGCAGTGGCAGCTATTGGGGTCTGCCAAGCAGTGAAGGATCAGTTGAAACAGGTCTTAAGGGACTTGCCAGATCAGCAGGCCCTTGCCCTAGCTGATCTACCTAGAGCCTTATGCTTTGCGGTTGACGCCATAAAGGATTCAATCAATCAGGCCTCCCGCCTTACGCTGTCTGTAGTACATATGCGCAGGCTTCTATGGCTCAAAAACTGGTCTGCTGAAGCTCCCTGTAAAAAATTGCTGGTTAGCTTCCCATTTCATGGTGAACGCTTATTCGGGGAAGACCTGGACAAATATATCCAGAAAATTGCCAGCGGTAAAAGTACACTCTTGCCGGTTAAAAACAGAGTTAGAGGTCCCTCTTTTAAGAGGCCTGCTTCTCCAGTCCCTGGGGCATCGGCTGTGAAACAGTTCCGACGGCCTCCTCGGTCAAATCCCAGGGGGTAAAAATCAGGGACAATCGCAGGGTAATAAGAAACCCTGGGTCAGGAGAGGTACAAAACCTCCCCCAAAGTCAAATTCATGAAGGGTTGCCCCCACTCAATCGGGTGGGGGGAAGACTCCAGTTGTTCGCAGAGACCTGGCGGGACACGATCAGAGACAGATGGGTGCTCTCCGCAGTAAGTCTGGGATACAGATTGGAGTTAAAAGACTCTCCTCCTTCCCATTTTATGAGGTCAAACGTGCCAAGGGATCCCCGGAAGAGAGAGTCCCTCCTGTTGGCACTAGAACAACTATTGCTCCAAGGAGTAATTATGGAGGTTCCCCTGGAAGAATGGGGGTTCGGGTTTTACTCAAACCTCTTTACAGTCCCGAAGTCAAACGGGGACGTGAGGCCCATATTAAATCTAAAAGGGCTAAACAAATTCCTACATATCAGGACTTTCCGGATGGAGTCGATCCGATCGGTGGCCACTGCCCTACAAGGGGAGGAATGGTTAGCCTCGATCGACATCAAAGATGCTTATTTGCACATTCCCATCTTTCCAGTCCACCAAAAATTTCTACGCTTTGCAGTAGAAGGGCACCATTTTCAGTTCAGAGCCTTACCCTTCGGTCTGGCCATAGCACCACGAGTGTTTACAAAAATTCTGGCCCCATTATTGGCCAATCTAAGAACACAAGGTGTAACGATAATGGCATATCTAGACGACTTGTTGCTGATAGACCACTCAGTGAAAAAACTAGAAGTGGTCGTTCACAAGACAATCAAGTATCTGGAATCTCACGGTTGGATTATCAACCGAGACAAGTCAGCCCTAAAACCAGTCAAAAGTCTGGAATACTTGGGGCTAAGGCTGGATTCAGACCAGAGAAAAATTTTCTTGCCTCAAGAAAAGGGGTCGTCTTTGAGAGATTTGATCCACTTAGTGGATACAAAAAGACACCCGTCCATACGCCTGTGCATGAGGCTGCTGGGAAAAATGGTGGCATCTTTCGAAGCAGTACCCTACGGTCAATTCCATTCAAGGAATTTGCAAAGGGCCATACTGTCAGCCTGGAACAAAAAAGTTCAGGCCCTAGACTTACCAATGTCCTTGTCCCCTTCCGTTCGCAAGAGCCTCCGTTGGTGGTTGGTTCCCCAGAATCTGGAAAAAGGAAAATCCTTCAGTCCGATTTCTTGGAAGGTGGTCACTACAGATGCCAGCCTGATAGGCTGGGGAGCAGTACTGGAGCAATGGTCTCTCCAGGGCAGATGGTCAGATGCAGAAAAGGCCCTGCCCATCAATCTCTTAGAGATACGAGCAGCCCGGTATGCCCTAGTAGCATGGACATCCAAACTCCAAGGGTCCCCTGTCAGAATTCAATCAGACAATGCCACGGTAGTGGCATATATCAATCATCAGGGTGGCACCAGGAGTCGTGCAGCCCAGAGGGAAGTAAATTACATCCTGAAATGGGCAGAAAGATATGTCGCAGCCATATCCGCGGTATTCATTCCAGGAGTGGAGAATTGGAAGGCGGACTTTCTAAGTCGCCAACAATTATGCCCAGGGGAATGGTCCCTTCACCCCGAGGTTTTCCAGACAATATGTCAGCGGTGGGGAACACCGGATGTAGATCTGCTAGCATCCAGACTCAACGCAAAGGTGGACAGGTTTGTCTCTCGGACAAGGGATCCCCTAGCTTGCGGCTCGGATGCCCTAGTGTTCCCTTGGGATCAGTTCAAGCTGATATATGCATTTCCACCGCCACAATTGTTACCTCGATTACTCCGCAGAATCAGGGTAGAAAAAAACCCAGTGATTCTGGTGGCTCCAGCGTGGCCCCGAAGAGCATGGTACGCGGAGATTGTAAAAATGTCAGTGGGGAGTCCTTGGACTCTCCCACATCGTCCGGACCTGCTTTCGCAAGGACCGATATACCACCCTTCCTTACCAGCCCTAGGTTTGACGGCCTGGCTATTGAAGCCCACATTCTAAAAAAGAGAGGTCTCTCTAATCCTGTGGTAGCTACCATGATCAATGCCAGGAAGCCGGTATCCAGGCAGATCTACTATAGAATCTGGAAGGCGTACATCGCCTGGTGTGAGGCCAAGAAATGGCATCCACGTAAGTACGTAATAGGTAGGATTCTGGACTTCCTACAGTGGGCTGTAGATAGGAAGCTTGCCTTGAGTACTATCAAGGGTCAGATTTCAGCCTTGTCAATATTTTTTCAAAGGCCCTTGGCTTCGCATTCACTAGTCAAAGCTTTTATACAAGGAGTGATGCGTCTTAGCCCTCCGGTTAATATTCCCATATGTCCATGGGACTTAAACCTGGTTCTGTCGGTTCTACAGAAACAACCATTTGAACCATTACAGCATATTTCCTTGGTTCTTCTCACCAGGAAATTGATTTTTCTAGTAGCCATTTGTTCGGCTAAAAGAGTGTCGGAATTAGCAGCTATGTCCTGTAAAGAGCCATATCTGGTTATCCATAAGGACAGAGTAGTGTTACGTCCTCATCCAGCTTTTCTTCCTAAGGTGGTATCGAGGTTTCATTTGAACCAAGATGTGGTTCTTCCTTCCTTTTCCCCCAAACCTAGTTCGGTAGAGGAAAAGTTATTGCATTCTTTGGATGTAGTAAGAGCAGTTAAAGCTTATCTAAAAGCCACTGCTCAGATTCGCAGAACGGATACTTTGTTTATTCTGCCGGAAGGCCCCAGAAGGGGTCAGGCAGCGTCAAAATCTACTTTAGCCAAGTGGATTCGACAGGTCATAATGCAAGCCTATGGCTTGAGAAGGAGACCGCCTCCGTTCAAAGTTAGGGCGCACTCCACGAGAGCAGTTGGAACTTCATGGGCAGTGCATCACCAGGCCTCCCTGGCTCAGATCTGTAAGGCCGCAACATGGTCTTCAGTACACACGTTTACTAGGTTCTACCAGGTGGACGTTAGAAGTCAGGAGGATGTCGCCTTTGGGCGCAGTGTGTTACAGGCCGCAAAAGATCCTCATGTCTGATAGCGCTCAGCTTATGTATGGTGTATCCCCCCCCTCATTGGGCATTGCTTTGGGACGTGCCACATAGTAATGACTATGTCGCTCTGTGTCCCGTGATGTACGAGAAAGAAAATAGGATTTTTATAACCGCTTACCTGTAAAATCACGGGACACAGAGCTCCCACCCCTCTTTTGGGGACACTTATTGCTTTGCTACAAAACTGAGGTACTCCCGGATGGGAGGGGCTTATATAGGGGAGGGTACTTCCGGTTTTGGAAGTTGCCAGTGCCAGCACCTGAAGGTATCTATATAACCCACATAGTAATGACTATGTCGCTCTGTGTCCCGTGATGTACTCCAAGAAAAGGATTTTACAGGTAAGCTGTTATAAAAATCCTATTTTTTCAGCCGGCGATTCCCTACACCATAAGAACAATCATAGCGGCTGTTCCGCCGCTTGATCATTCTTACGGGAGGCGAGAGGGGATGTCCCGTCCCCCCCCCCCGCCGCCCTCTGGTGCTTCTACCGACTCACCGCTACGATCAAAGCCAGGATTGTTGTTTTTTTTTTGTTTTTTTTTCAGGCTTCCCAGCCTAGAGGTGAGATGTGGGGTCTTATTGACCCCATATCTCACTGTAAAGAGGACCTGTCATGCCATATTCCTATTACAAGGGATGTTTACGTTCCTTGTAATAGGTATAAAAGTGATCAAAAAAAAATTTGGGGCGGAAAAACATGTCAAACTAAAATAAATAAAGTAAAATGAACAATAAAAAAATATATATTTTTTTAAAGCGCCCCTGTCCCCGTGAGCTCGCATACAGAAGCGAACGCATACGTAAGTCCCGCCATAATTTTGTCCCTAGACCTCCTCTGTAACTCAAAACATGTAACCAGTAAAAATATTTAAAGCGTCGCCTATGGGGATTTTTTAAGTAGCGAAGTTTGGCGCCATTCCACGAGTGTGTGCAATTTTTAAGGGTGACATGTTAGGTATCTATTTACTCGGCGTAACTTCATCTTTCACATTATGCAAAAACATTGGGCTAACTTTACTGTTTTTTTTTTTTTAAGCACAAAACATTTTTTTTCCGTAAAAAACGTGTTAAAAAATTTGATGCGCAAATATCGTGCGAGATAAAAAGTTGCAACAACCACCATTATATTCTCTAAGGTCTTTGCTAAAAAAACATATATAATGTTTTGGGGTTCTATGTAATTTTCTAGCAAACAAATGATGATTTTTACATGTAGGAGAGAAATGTCAGAATTGGCCTGGGTGCTCCAGAACGCCTGAAGGTGCTCCCTGCATGTTGGGCCTCTGTGTGTGGCCACGCTGTGTAAAAGTCTCACATGTGGTATCGCCATACTCGGGAGTAATAGCAGAATGTGTTTTGGGGTGTAATTTGTGGAATGCATATGCTGTGTGTGAGAAATAACCTGCTAATATGACAATTTTGTGGGAAAAAAAAAAAAAGAGAAAAAAAAAAATCTTGATTTTGCAAAGAATTGTGGGAAAAAATGACAACTTCAAAAAACTCACAATGCCTCTTTCTGAATACCTTGGAATGTCTTCTTTCTAAAAAGGGGTCATTTGGGGGGTATTTGTACTTTTCTGGCATGTTAGGGTCTCAAGAAATGAGATCGGCCGTCAGTACTTCAGGTGTGATCAATTTTCAGATATTGGCACCATAGCTTGTGGACTCTATAACTTTCACAAAGACCAAATAATATGCACCAATTTGTACTTATTTTTACCAAAGATATGTAGCAGTATAAATTTTGGCCAAAATTTATGAAGAAAAAATAGTAATTTGCAAAATTTTATAACAGAAACGGAAAAAAATCATTTTTTTACAGAATTTTCAGTCTTTTTTCTCTTATAGCGCAAAAAATAAAAAACCCAACAGTGATTAAATACCACCAAAAGAAAGCTCTATTTGTGTGAAAAAAAGGACAAAAAATTCATATGGGTACAGTGTTGTATGACTGAGTAATTGTCATTCAAAATGTGAGAGCACCGAAAGCTGAAAATTGGTCTGGTTATTAAGGGGGTTTAAGTGCCCAGTGGTCAAGTGGTTAATACTGTGTATTGCCCCCTTTAACCTTAATGACAGCTTGAAGTCTTTTGTGGTATTTGTGGATGAGGCTCTTCATCTTCTCAGATGGTAAAGCTGCCCATTCCTCTTGGCAAAAAGCCTCCAGGTCCTGTAAATTCTTGGTCTGTATTGCATGAACGGCACGTTTGAGATCTCCCCAGAGTGGCTCAATGATATTGAGGACAGGAGACTGAGATGGCCACTCCAGAACCTTCACTTTATTCTGTTGGAGCCAATGACAGGTCGACTTGGCCTTGTGTTTTGGATCATTGTCATGTTGGAATGTCCAAGTACGTCCCATGCGCAGCTTTCTGGCTGATGAATGCAAATGTTCCTCCAGTATTTTTTGATAACGTACTGCATCTTACCAACAATTTTAACCAAATTTCCTGTGCCTTTGTAGCTCACACATCCCCAAAACATCAGCGATTTACCTTTGTGATCCACAGTAAGAATGTTGTACCTTTCATCATAGGCCTTGTTGTCTCCTCTTCAAATGTAGTGTTTATTAGACATGTGCATTCGTTTTCGTCCGAATGCATTTTCGTCCGAATTTCAGCTATTTTCGTTATCGTTTTAACAAACGAAAACGAAAGCACAGAATCCGAAAACCGAAAGATCCGACATAAACAAATGCTTTATTTTCGTTTTCGTTGCTACAACAGTTCGATATAGATAGGAGATTCGACGTGACGCTGACAATAACAATCTGTGTCTATCGAACCTGTGGTCGAATGTGCCTAACCTTAACTCTATTAGTCCAAGATTATTCTACATAGGAGAGAAAAGATTCAACATTATAGAGAGAAAAGATTCGACATATTAGAGAAAAGATTCGACATAGGAGAGAAAAGATTCGACATTATAGAGAGAAAAGATTCGACATAGGAGAGAAAAGATTCGACATAGGAGAGAAGAGATTCGACATAGGAGAGAAAAGATTCGACATAGGAGAGAAAAGATTCGACATAGGAGAGAAAAGATTCGACATAGGAGAGAAAAGATTCGACATAGGAGAGAAAAGATTTGTTGTTATAGAGAGAAAAGATTCGACATAGAGAGAAAAGATCACTGCTGGAATTGGGTGGGGGAAGTAAAATAAAAATAAAGTTGATGATGAATGTTATTGGCTGATTGTAACCAAAGAGGAGGAGCAGTAAAATAGCTAGAATGACGAAGATTCGACAAAGCATCGAAAGTTAGAAGATTAGACGGAGCAGGTAAACTGTACGACGCTGCAGTCGTACATTTCCGGTCAAATGCAATCCGCCCATAGGCTATAGAAGAATTCTAATGTTGCTTGACTAGTAATAGTAATAAATAAATATAATTATTACTAGTCATACAACATTAGAATTCTTCTATAGCTTGTGGGCGGAACATTCGACCGGAAATGTATGATTGCAGCGTCGTACAGTTTCACTGCTCCGTCGAATCTTCTTTGAACATTCGACAGACACCATAAGCCTTCAATGACAGATTCGACCTTAATTAATGCAGATTTTCGGACTAATGCAATTTCTAACGAAAAACTAAATAAATAAAAACGAATTTCGGGAGTAACTAAATAAATTTTTATTTTTCGGACGAAAACGAAATTCCGAAACGAAATATTTCAGTGTACACATGTCTAGTGTTTATGGTTGTGGCCAAAAAGCTACATTTTGATCTCATCACTCCAAATGACTTTGTGGCAGAAGGTTTGAGGCTGGTCTCTGTGCTGTTTGGCGTATTGTAAGTGGGATACTTTGTGACATTTGTGAAGTAATGGATTTCTTCTGGTGACTCGACCATGCAGCCAATCTTTCTTCAAGTGTCTCCTTATTGTGCATCTTGAAACAGCCACACCACATGTTTTCAGAGAGTCCTGTACTTTACCTGAAGTTATTTGTGGGGTTTTCTTTGCACCCCGAACAATTTTCCTGGCAGTTGTGGCTGACATTTTAGTTGGTCTACATGATCGTGGTTTGGTTTCAACATAACTCCTCATTTTCCACTTCTTGATTAGAGTTTGAACACTGCTGATTGTCATTCTCAATTTCTTGGATATCTTTTTATATCCCTTTTCCCACAGATCCTTTGACAATTCTTTTGCTTTCCCCATGACTCAGAATCCAGAAACATCAGTGCAGCACTGGATGAAAGATGCAAGGGTCTGTCAGGAGTCCAGAAACTCATTGACCTTTTATTAGAGGTCGACCGATATGGGTTTTTCTCTGGCCGATGCCGATATTTAGAAATCGCGATGGCCGATATATGATGCAGTTTTTTTTTTGGCCCGATTCCCCCCCCCCCCTTCATCTCATAAAATCTAACAGTTAGACCCCTTTCACACTGGGGCGTTTTCCAGGCGCTTTTGGGCTAAAAATGGCGCCTGTAAAGTGCCTGCAAAACGGCTCCCCTGCAGTCTCAGTGTGAAAGCCTAAATGCTTTCACACTGAGGCGGTGCGCTGGCAGGACGTTAAAAAAGTCCTGCAAGCAGCATCTTTGGAGTGGTGTATACTGCTCCTCCACCACTCCTGCCCATTGAAATGAACTGGCACCGCTGCCGAAGCACCTGCAAAGCACTTCTGCAGTGGCGCTACATTGGAGAATTTAACCCCTTCATCGGCCGCTAGCTGGGATATAAGCTCCCCGCTAGCAGCCAAATAGCACCGCTAGAATGACGGTCCAGTGTAAAAGCAGCGGAGTTCCGCGGAAAAAATTAAAATAAAAGTCAGCAGCTACAAATACTGCAGCTGTTGACTTTTAATATATTGACACTTGCCTGTCCTGGGCGCCCGCGATGTCGGCACCCGGAGCCGATCTCTCCCTCGGGTTCCTGCGCCGCCATCTTCGGTAAGGGAATCAGGAAGTGAAGCCTTGCGGCTTCACTTCCTGGTTCCCTACTGTGCATGCGCGAGTCGTGCTGCGCGATCCCACTGGTCCCTGCTGTCTTCTGGGACCTGTGTGTCTCCCAGAAGACAGCGTGGGGGGGGGCGGAGTAGGCGCCAGATGTGGCGTAGGTCACCGCAGTCACCGCGGTGATCTATGCCCGGAAGAGGAAGCAAATACCTGGATTACACAGGTATCTGCTCCCTCCTCCCGCTGAAAGGTGCCAAATGTGACACCGGAGGGGGAGGATTCCGAAAAACGGAAGTTCCATTATTACTCCGCTAAGTAATAAGTGATACAGAAAATTTATTAAAATTTAAACATTTATTTTAAACACAACAAGCCTCCAATCAGTGCACTTGTATGTATAATTTAGATATATGTATATATATATATATATATATATATATATATATTTATATCTTAAATACATTTTTTATATTATTTTTTTTATTCGTTAAAGTGTATTTTAAAAAAAAAAAATAGTTTGAAAGACCGCTGCGCAAATACCATGCAACATAAAATATTGCAACAATCGCTAAACAATCTGCTAAAAAAAATATATAATGTTTTGGGAGTTCCAAGTGATTTTCTAGCAGGAAATACAGGATTTTTAGGCCTCATGCCCACTGGCGTTTTTACAGCTGCGTTTTTTGCAGCTTAAAAACGCCTGTCCATGTTATTGTAAATATTTTTTTTTTTTTTTAAAAAAACAAAAAAAAACGTCGGAGCTAAAAACGCGACCGCGCGTTAGTGCGCGTTTTTTGCGCGTTAGTGCGCGTTAGTGCGCGTTTTTGCGCGTTTTTTGACGCTCGCGTTTTTTCCTGCCAAATTCTGACGCTGAGGAACGCACTGGCCCTGGGTTTTTTTTACAGCTTACAAACGCCTATGCTCTTTACAGCTCAAAAACGCCTAGGTGGGCATGAAGCTATAGACTAACATGGACAGGCGTTTTTAAGCTGTAAAAAACGCTCAAAAACGCGGCTGAAAAAACGCCCGTGGGCATGAGGCCTTACTTGTTGTAAGCAACAAGTGTCAAAAAAGATTTAGTCTTTAAATGGTTAAACTGAGAACTCCTACACAGAGTTCAGCCCTTTGAAGTTTAAACATTGTATCTTATCTCACACTTGGCAGGCTGCCCAGGAGAGAGAAGTTGCTTCCAAGCTTCCACAGGAAACTTCTCAGGCAACTTGCATTGACTTCTATTACAGAAGCTATTTGCAAGTCGCGCTGAAGTTTAAATCGTTTTTTTTTTTTAACGGCCGATGCCGATTATTGAAAAAAATGCAAATATTGGCCAATATATCAGCCGGCCGATATATTGGTCGACCTCTACCTTTTATACACACACACTAATTACAAGCAAACAGATCACAGGTGAAGATGGTTACCTTTTAATAGCCATTCAAACCCCTTTCTGTCAACTTGTGTGCATGTTATCAGGCCAAACTCACCAGGGTGTGTAAACTTTTGATCAGGGTCATTTGGGTAGTTTCTGTTGCTATTATGATTTAAAAAGAGTAAACCCAGTTGATTGATAATAAATGGCTTCAGCCAAACACTAACCATGAGTGAAAGAAATGTTTTTGTGTTATTAATATTCTCTGAAAAATGGCCAAGAAATCATAAATTATGCCAGGGTATGTAAACTTATGAGCACAACTGTGTATTGGAGGTGCACCAGTTATTTTTTGTTATATCTACAACTGGGCAATTTGATTTGTTATACTTTTATGCAATGTAACAAAACATCAATATACACAATTTAATGTTTTCAGGGACCCGAATTTGTGTGCGCATATACTGTACACTTCTAGGCTCTGTTCACACCTTTTTGTGCGATCTTGCATGTTGTGTTTAGGGCTACATGCAACAATCGTACAAAAGAAGTGCACAGCCTTTTTTTAAATTTCACTTTACCAAAATGCATGGGACTTTGTTAGCAAGGTGTGTTGGGCAACAGTAAGAATGAAAGACACTGTAGTGTGCCTGAAGAAGGGAATGGATGTTTTTATGTGTGTTGGGAACATGCACAATTTTACTTACAGTCCCGTAGCGCAGAAATATGAACCTAGTTTTATTGCTTTTTTTTTTTTTTTGTGCAGCACTTCATATGCCTCGTACACACGTTTCGATTATCGTACAACGTATCGTTCGCATTTTGTTGTATAAAACTAATATCGAATACATTAGTGCAGAATGTGCTCTAAGAAAAGTAAGATTTTTGTCGTACGATTCTGGAAAAACCTTCCGGTGTGCGTAGCTACGTATCTGAAATTATATCAAATACGTGTGTGGTTTATTTTCGTGTTTACGATCATGCGCGGTGTTTGTCTATTGATTCTTAGCGGACACATACTGTACTGATTACACGATTATCGTAC